>VZRW01011289.1:469285-703757 GCA_013398125.1 Aegotheles bennettii | reverse complement strand
CGGGGGCGGCGCGAGCCGTCGGCGGGGCGGGCTGAGGCGGCGCGAGCCGCGGGCGGGCCGGGGTTTGAGGCGGCGGCTGCGGGGGAACCCTCGGGGCGAGACCGCGCATTTCACCTCGATAGCTCCACGGCCCCGCCTGCGAGCGAAGGGTCCGAACGGAGCTCGAACCGCTGCTGCTCCGCCGCTGTGTCCGAACCCACCCGGCCCCTCCCCAAGGCCCCTCGGAGCACGCGCCAGCAAGAGGAGTTTTATTTACGAAAGAGGTTTCGGTGAAAATGTCATAAAAGTCAAAAGTTTACGGCAGAAATGACTTAAAATATAACAAATTGCACAAAATATGAACACTGGTCACACGACATGTCAAAGGGAACAGGCATGTGCTAAAGGAACTCGAGTCTAGAAATACCCCAAATATATCTAGTTTACAGGTTGATGTACAAAAAGCAGATATAAATACTTCACATCTAGAAAAAATACACAGAACCTTTGAAATAGACTTTCCCTTACGTATAAAGAACCTTTGTAGAAAAGACAAGAACACCCAATACACCCAAAACCCCGCTCCCAGGGGTCTGAACCAGCCCCCGCCGTGGGTGAGACACAGGCAGGAGGTGAGCAGGCATCTCCTCAGTGTTCACAACTTAACGGAGCCCAGGCAGGGACTACAAAAGGTAACACAAAACGGTACATTCAGAAGGGGTGGAAGTGAGAAAGGACACTGCAGTCGTAAGGAAGGGCCAGTCTGTGCAGTTCCCACTGAGCCAGGACTCCCGCTCGTGCCAGCAGCGAATTGCTTTGACCCTGATCTCTCAAACACACCCATGATTTATGGGGTCGATACCAGCGGTATCGTGCCTTTTAATCTGTTCATTTTCTTGCCATGTCAAAAGTCAAAAACCTTTCAGAACAAGACACCTGTCGTGAGGTTGTAGTGCCTGAAATGCACGTTTCCCCAGGGCACCTGTATGGGATTGCACTAGGAATACAAAATAAAACATGTTCTGTAAAAGGGAGTCCCAGAAAGTGTACGACAGACAATTTGGCAGGCTCAGGTTTATGGTAATGCAGTGTTTCTACATACAGTTTTAAGACTAGAACAATTATAAATCTTTCTTAAAAAAAAATCTACTAACTTTTCTCGTTAATATTAGCATCGATTTCTTTAAGTTAGTAATCTGCCATTACAGGAGCATAGCACCAATTTAAAATTTATTGCTGTCATTTATCCCTACAAATATATTTCCCCAAGTTATTTACAACTGTACAAATATTCACAAAAGTGCAAAATTAAGACTTTATTCCGTGTGACTGTCGGCTGTGTCGAGTCTCAGCGCCACGATGACCTTATTGCCGTGTCGCGGTACAGCAGCACACCCCGCTGCCAGGACAGCCGTGAGGAGGGAAGAGTTGTCAACGAGTGTCTCTTCTCCCCCCTCGCCTTCAGCTCCGGTACGTGCCACAGTCACAGCCCACTGGAAGTGTCCCTATACATCGTTGGAGCCTTGGCTGGCGCAAGAGGAGAAGCTATCGTACAGAGAATCGCTCAAGGATTCCAAATTGTCCATGTCGTGCCTACCCGAGCTGTTTAAGGAAGCTGCTTCTTTCTTTCCATGTTCCTCCTTTTGTCCTTCAACGCTGTTCAGACAGTTCTTCTCTTTTTCTAACAAAAGTACGTTATTGCTGTTAAATTTATTGAGAGACTCCAGGGAAATTTTAGATAATCTATTCTGGGAATCCTCTTTTGTTTCTTCAGTTTGCTTCAATTTCTGTAATAAGTGAGGAAAATATTAAAAACATATTTCTTACAAAAATAAAGTTATCCTACTGTACACCATTAATTTCTGCCTTCGCAGAGCTCACAGTGTTAACAGAAATAGGCTGCTAGATGCTTAAATCTCTGTTATAATTAAATAGAACATTAATGTCCATTTTAGGATAAATCATAACTTTAATGATTCTGCTGAGACAAATAGGATTCACAAAACAGTTAAGTGCTATTAACGTCTTAAGTAGCAGATCCTGGGTATGCATGTGCTGAGCACCACCAGCATTGTCACATGATATTCACAAAATAAATGATTTTTTTCTCCTTTAAGAATACTTTTTTAGGGGTTATGTTTAAATGAGTATTTGTTTAAGCGGAGTTTGGAGTCTGCTATAAGAAAAAGGGTGCACAGACATGTTCAGAGGAGAAAACAGCATTTTGCATAAGTTACTGATGCAAATGAGACTTGCTAGAGAATAACCTCACATTTTGCATGTGCGAGCCTATCGATTTCCACGGACCCAAACCCTCGATAATAGACAAGAAAGCAACAAGACAGGAAATTATACTGAACTGGGTCAATCCCACAGACCAGAATCGATCAGATATTGGCCAGGCCTACTCGGAGAAGTGCTGTAATTCTGCGGGAACACCGGACGATGCATTAGCACATTATATTAAAAACGCACAGTAGGATTATACAGGAGTAATTTTATCCCTTTGTTAGATACTGGTATTTTCAATCAGAAATCTCACCAAGCGATAGTTAAGGAACTGCATAGGGAGCAGTTCAATAAAAATACCCTGCTGTTCATTTACAGGGCGTTTCAAAATCTGTGTAACTAACTCCTGGTACAGATGATGTTATCAAGGAATACGAGATAACATTCAACATCTTACGTTTTGCATTCAGCAACCTCTCGGAGAGGTAAGATGAAGGATGCTGAGATACACTGTCGGGCTGTAAGCCAGTCCTCATTTTTGGTGTTACCATCAGATAGCAAAGACCGAATCAGTAAATTACTGTCAATCCAAGACATTAATATTTGGGTTCAGCTAGAAAATCAACGGGTATTTTAAGCACACTGACAATAAAGCATGGCCAAAGGTTTGCATGAGGTGGGTCATTACACACACAGCTGTAAAGCATCATTAGAACTTTTTTAAAAATCCAAGTTTCAAGTCAGTGAAATGTTGTCCATGCTGTGCTGGTTATCCTTGGAAGTCTTGGGAAAAAGGAAGACAAATTGTTACATAGTATGATTGCTTGTTTTTATGGCTAATTAGGTAATAATCTAAATGCCAGCCCAATGACTGTTCATGTTGTGAACTTGTCATATTTCATAAGCTAACAGTGCCTGGGTTAGATTAGTGTTTTCATCAGTTTCAAACAAACTTAAGCAAAGCAACAGGACATGCTAAAGTCTTAGTGAATGAAATTTTCCATTTGGTTCATTAATTAGTCTTCAGTCTAAAAGGCTTTAGGAAATGTTAGTTTGATTTTAGATGACAGTTAAACTAAGGTCTTCAATATCTGTAATGACAATGTTCTCTGAAACAGAGGAATGTAACCCTGATAACAGCAACAAACACAAACTTAGGACCCTTGAACAGAAATTCTCTACAATTTCAGCTTAAAATGTTCTTCCCTTTGCCCTCATTTAAAACATTATACAGTATTACTGAAACAGGTTTACTTTGTAGGCCAAATGAGAAAATTGTCAGACATGGCATCAGTAACACACATATTAGCACTTCGTGCTCTTCAGAGTACTAAACCTAAAATACTTTATTATATGACAGACTAAATGATTTTTCTTTGTGTATATTTTTCCCACTTCACAGCTTTTCTTTAGATAAATTGAATGTGGCTGCTTAGCACAGACTTGGGGCTGCAAAAAGTCGATAGTAAGGTCCGCGATAAAACCTTTATTGTTTCAAATGGGGCCAATTTCAATTCCTGGCCAGAAAGAGCAGAAACACCTGAAGCATTTCCTGCACAGAGCAGTCCAGATGAAGCATCACAATAACAGCAGGATCTTTGGCTGGCTGAGGGACAGATTTAAACCACAGGACACACTGGAGTGAATTCAGTGGTATATTCTGCATGTCTGTATTATCAATAATTTATTCTACCCTACAACCTAGACTACAATCCTACTTTAATCACACCCTAGTTTGTCATTTAATGTAAGGATGTTTATAAAAGGTATTTTAGAAGCTGCAGGGAACAAAAGTATTCTCTACAAATTTTAAGTATGATCATTGAATCAAATAAAATCAAAGTGAATTGGAGCCCATCAGTGAAACCCATTGGCAAAAAATACACAGAGTAGTGAACAGTACCTCTACGATACATCGAGAATTAAAGGAATAACCAATTCTAGAAGCTGTTGTAGCAAAATTTATTACTAAAATAGAAACAGAACTCAGAAATAAGTTATGGATATTTTGGATATAGAGATGTCCTTTTTAGATGTCTTAATGCCCAGTTATATCCTTTTGTAAAAAAAATAATAAATATGGATCTTTTCCTTTCATTAACACATTGCTGCAATAGTATGCAAGTATGCACATAATGCTCATGTGATGTGGAAAGTAATACTTTGAGGTTTTTTATTTGATGCAGGTGTAATCTGTTTGGCTACAATACATTGTTTCAGGCACAGTATTATTCGGAGAGCTAGGGCTGCTTATTGCTAATTTTATAATCAGGTGAAAATGTGGGGTTATCTGGATGGGACTTTTGGTAGGGAATATTGACATGCTAGAACTGTACTCATATCAGATGTACAGTATGTATGAGATGATCTTATCTCATTATTTTGTTAGTACAGTGCACTTACATCTGCTTGATTTTCTGTTAAATTGCATAGGGAATAAAAATATATTTGTAGTTAGAAAATTAAAATATGATATTCTAGTCCTTGACAGATGGAAGAAAAATCATCCTGAGGTACATGAGCAAAACTTTAAGCAAGCAGAGGTATTAATGTAAGAATCTGCATAATCAACAAATTGTTTTCTCCCACAGTAACAAAATTATGTACATGCCTAAAGTTGAAAAGTCACTGATAATTTCTTCAAACTTGGTGTCTCAGAACAAATGTTAGCCTAAGTTCTTTAAGATTTTTTTCTCTAGTTACTATAGACACAATTTGGAAAAAAATTACCAAAGAGTATTTCTTTAGATTCCTCCTTAATTAAGTTTCTTGTTTTTCATGGCAGTCACAACAGCTGCTGGATGAATCAAAAGGCGAGACCAAAGCAACTATTATTAGAATATGATAAATTGTGTATGTGGTTAAGTAGTGTCTTTAGTTTTGTTCATGTAGATTTGTTACTGACTTCAGCAGAGTCACAGATATAACAAGGGTTAGCCCAAAGATGTTAGTATTTTAAAGTAATCAGTTCATTAAGGCATTTGAGAGTCACACCAATGTGAATCAGTAGCTTTTCCTGCAGATAGGAGCATTTGGCAGCAGACAGATGCGATTTGTATCCGTGAGAACTGGGTGAGATTTGGTAACAGTGTAGAGAGCAGCTAACCTCTAGGTCATGGGTTCCAGTCAGATCTTTCCTGTATTGTGACTATCTGTATAATGAACAGGTGGTTTTATCACCACGGTAAAAAAAGGACTTGGTGATTTTGTTCAGTGTTGCTAGAAGAGCTAAGATGGGACCAACAGTACGTGCTTGCTATCAGACAGGATTCTTCTCAGAAGTGATCATAGAATCATAGACTGGTTTGGGTTGGAAGGGACCTTAAAGATGATCTAGTTCCACCCCCCTGCCATGGGCAGGGACACCTCCCACCAGACCAGGTTGCTATAAGCCCCATCCAACCTGGCCTTGAACACTGCCAGGGAGGGGCAGCCACAGCTTCTCTGGGCGCCCTGCGCCAGTGTCTCACCACCCTCACAACAAAGAATTTCTTCCCAATATCCAATCTAAATCTCCCCTCTTTCAAGTCTGAAACTGTTCCCCCTTGTGCTATCACTCCATGCCCTTGTAAAAAGCCCCTCTCCAGCTTTCCTGTAGCCCGTTCAGGTACTGGAAGGTGCTCTAAGGTCAACCCAGAGCCTTCTCTTCTCCAGGCTGAACAACCCCAACTCTCAGCCTGTCTTCGTAAGAGAGGTGCTCCAGCTCTGGACTCACTCTACTTAAAGCCATTTCAGCCTGAAGGTGCTGACTTTGCTGCTGACTATTTTGCATCTGTTCTACGAATAAATAAGATGTCTGCTGCGTTCAGTGCAGTCACTATATGTTTTCCTAAGTATTAACTTAAAGGCAAAGATAAAAGGATATAGCCACAGATTTTGGTCTAAGCAAAAAAAATGGCTCAGTGCAGAGGACTCTGATTTTCATAGTGCCTCTGTAAAAGCATTGCCCTATCATCCTAAAGCAGATCAATGTATACCTTGTTTTACTTATACTAACTATATTTTTGTATAGAAAATCCATAGCGTTATAGCCTTAAGGTATGGGGAGCATTTGTTGTTCCACTCCATGGAAGTGGCGTTTCTCAGCTAGTCAGTGTGGGGTGCTTTATACCACCTGAGAGCAGTGACTAGCTGTCAGAAGAGGAGAAACTCCATCTGACATAATACAGACATTCATCATGAGTCACATCACTTTGAAATAAACTCATGAGTCATGAATCAGAATAATGTTTCCTTGTTGGCAACATCCTAAAGGGAATAACTAAAACCCATTAGTGATATAATAAAATCTGGCATGTCACTTCAAGCACAGCAAATTAGGAAAACAAAACTAGCCTGCAGTTACACTGATACATTATAAATAGGTGTTATTTCTACATTAATACATCAAATTATTGGGTTTTTTTAAACTTTAAAAATGAGAGGTCACATGTGGGCAGACTGCATTTTCAGTGGCGTGTGATTGAGGACCAGTCCCAACTGTAGGTGTTCTGAATGGCACAAAGACTCCTCAGGTCTCATAGGAAGGAGCAGGGAAGGATGGGCTGGTCTCTAGCTAAAAAGAACCCCACAGCTGGCATGTGGAAAAGAATGCAACAGCAAGTCCATTTCTTCTATGTGGCAACATGCAAAAGCCTTGATTGCCTGGAGGTCAGGCCACGCTTACAAGGCATGCCAGAGCCCAGAATTAGAAATGAACCATTCTGCAGGATAAATGTATTTTCCAGCTGTCTAAGTTTAGTTAACCAGCACTTTAAAGGGCTTGGAATCAGTTACACACAAAAATAAAATGAACTTTATTTATGTCTCTCATGCACTGGGCAATTTAGTTTTTAGATTAACACAAAAGCAAGAAGGGCATTGCTTCAAGTGAAGTATAACTGCAAAACACTATTGGGTAAAAACAACTAAATTGCTATGAGAATTAAATATAGATCAACAAAATCAATACTTAATTGTATAACTCAAGGTCTTTCATTTCAGATCTGATCTCTATTAAGAGATACAAAGTATGTTCACTTTTTATTTTTTAGTTATTATTTAAAACTTTATAGTGAAGGAAAACAATTTTCTAGATTTCTACCTTTTAAAAAATTGCTAGTTATTTGTCTGCATATGTTCAAGGTAAACTTGATCCCACAATGCCACCGTTTCCTATTTTAAATTCAGAGTTTTACCAGTTTAGATATCCTCTAGTCCTATACTTACTTTGTAATTATGACACAATGGGTCTAAGCAGGATATGCAGTGGCAGCATTACATAGGTTGCTCATATATAGCCTGTTTAGTTGGACATTTTTAATATGTTCTTGTAAAATAGGTGTATTGAGAAACAGAGCAGTGCTCTAATCAGAGACATACTGGTGTAATCAGAAGTAACTTGCCCCCTGACTCCAGTGGCATTACACAACCAGTTTGCAGTAGAAAGGTGTGACGTGAAAAGGGGTGGTTTTGACCTGCCAGGCAGTAGCTTTCTACCAGGACAGAATGCAATGGCAGACTCTGTGGAAAGTGAACAATCTCCAGATCTCATTTAACATCAGGTGGGCAGGTAACGCTGCAGTGAAAATAGTCGTACAATCACATCCAGGAAACTACAAAGGTGAAAGCTGTAACTGCATGACCTCTGCTGTATTACAGCTGGGCTAAAAATGTGATGTTTGAAATTCTTTCTCTTTAAAGCATAACCTTAAATAATAAGATAAGGCTTCCTCTCCCTTGTAAATTGTCAGAAGCTTTCATCTACTTTCTGGACTGACAGTAAAATAATTTTTGAAATAATGAATCACTTTTCTTTTTTCTATATGAGCAGAAATCCCACGATTATTTTGCTGCAGCAGACAATGACATTCCCAAAAACACACCATCAGATTAAACAGTAAGTGCCAGTTTCTTGGGAAAAAATGCACTAATACGAGGTACTTTTTAAGTTAATTAGTCTGTTCAGCAGTTTGTAGGAAAGCCATATATACATAGGTACATATCATCCACTTACAGCATGATGGGTAATACAACAATGACAACAGGACCAAAGCTTGCTGTTTCAGAGTATAACAATCTACAAGTATATTTTAGTATCACAAAGACAGCATTGCTGATGATCCTGAATTGCAAGTAAATTACCTTAGAAGAAATAAAGCTCATTAGCAAGAACTGTGTATGATTCATAGCTGCAGATCTGGACAAAACTGCTATTGTTTAATGAATAGGTGACAGGAGTCGAGACTTACATTGTCTATAGCTTGAATTCTTGCGTGGTTTAGGAGATAAAAGATAGTTTAGTGAATTGACCCTTATGCTTTCAAAAGCATAATTTTCATAAAATGATGAGATAACTAGGTACATTCAGCATTCTAATGCCAAGAATATCATCCTCATAATTTACAAAGTATATTATTATTTTATTGATATGACAAGAATGTTTGACCTGATTAGGTATATACCTACCCTCTTTGAACTTTTGCACAACTTAATAAACCAGAATGTTCAGGTCCCAGTTCCCAGGTCAGGTAAATCTAGCTTTTTTACCTCTGCTTAGTTAGGAACTGAATGCCACAAGTACGGTTCTTTCCTCATAGTGCCTCATAATGGCCACTGGATGCATGTGTGGACAAAGTTTATTTAAAACAGAATAAGAAACAGTAATTCCAAGTGGCAATACCTTGGAAAATGGTCACAATGCAGGTGCTCAGTCAAGTGTGTTGAGGGGAGTTATTAAAAAGAAAAGCAATTAAACACCAGTAGTTTCTTCCATTGATGGAATTACCAATTTTGCTTCTCATAGAGGGGATCTACCCAGTAAAAGTAATGCTTGCTGCAATCAGAGGCTCATCACAAGGCATTAAGGAAGAAATACCCACAGTGAGAAAGGAAGTTGATACTCAGTTTTTAGAACCTGCTAGACTGAAAATGAACAAGGCATGCATAGGATACGCTTTACTTTTTTGAGATCCTTTTAGCTTTACTAGTAGAGGGAGTTAAATAACAAAATTGTTCTGATTTTCTAGTGATGAGAAAAAAATAACTGTGCCTAAAAAATCATACTGAAAGATAAGATTGCTGACAGAGTTACTGAACACGATTTTACCATCTGAAGTTCAATACTACTCCATGACAGAATTACGTTGCCAGTGATAACCTACCAAATGGTACTGGAACTATGCAGTCCTAAGTAAATTCCCCATTTCAGTCTTCATCAGACTGTATTTCACCACACAGTGTTTAAGCATACAGAGGTTTGTCCTACTGAATGAAAGTAGTTGTCCTTATCTTGATGAAAGTATGGCTGATTGTCTCTATAAAGAAGGGGCTTTATAAGAAAAATGCTATGATTTTATCCTAGATTAGAGGTTTGGAGGATTATTTTTTTTTTTAATTGGGACACTTTGAATTGAATCAAGAGGGGGAAGAATTATAGTTCAGGATAGATTTTTTAAATCTAATACAAAATGCGGTTCTTAAAGTGACAGATTCTATGTCACATTATACTGTAGCAACAAATTCCACTCAAACTCAGTAAATGCAGGATCATACTCATTCAGCACATTATCTCACTGACATTTTCAGTAATCAGGCTCATTTTTCTGTATGGCTGAACTATTCTCAGACTACTGTTCCTAAGTATTAGCTGTGTTCTTACCTGTCTTCAACTTCCACCTCTGGCTTTCTTGAACAAGACTCTTTATTTTGGTGATTACAAAGACATTTATCCTCTCACTGTCTGAGTCTGTATGTCAGTCACCCAGCAAACTGATGGAGAACGGAACTGCACTTCAGGACTGCACTGCAAATGGTAACTGGCAGTGGGTAATGATTTCCCACACTAGTATTCCTCTCTTTTGAGTACTGGACTAGATTCACTTCAGGTTAGCCTGTGACTATCCAAGCTGCATCAGCTGACCTCAGGGCAAAAGACAGGAGCAGCATTAAAAGCAAATCAACAGTATGAAGAAACCACGTATAAATAATTCTTCCAGCTATGAAAATTGGCTCGTTGTATGCACTAAGAGGGCTGCCCTGCCTGCAGGGGAGTACAAAGAGGATGGATCTCTGCTGGAAGAGCTGCAGAGGAAAGAAAAGGGATGTCCCTTACAAGTTTTAAAGATCACTCATAGAGGTCATTTAAACAAAGGAGTGAGCTTTACAGCAAACAGTTTTCTCATTTTTAGCTTCTGAGGAGGACAGTTGGGAAGAGACAAACAACCTTTCCAGACCCATCAGTTCCCCTTTGTGTGACTGCACATTTAGACAGCACAGAGGGAGCCTCCATGCTTGTGTCTGTGGTGCACACACATCAGAGTAATACGTTTTCCAAACTCTCACCAAGCAGAAGCACAGAGGTGATCATTTTCACATTTGGAAGTAGGATTTTCTTTATTAAAAAAATCTGAATTGGCATGCTTAAGCCCTACCCCAACAAACCAGTTTCTTTTCAGAGCCTGAAGCTGTCATTTTAATTTCCACTCCGGATTTTAATCAACTCTCTACATATCAGAGCTTTTTCACCTCTAATGAATCTGACCAAAACCCATTGCCCTTTCTTTCCCCTTCTGGGGCACCTGGCCTCTGGAAGGCACTAGTGAAACCCACCAGGTCTGCCCTTTGTGAGGATGTGGATCCCAGCGAGGGGCTGCAGCTGGGCAACTGTGCCGCACGTTGCAGTGGCGAGTGCTCCTGGAGGCAGCACGGGAAGAGGCTGTGACCCACGCTGTCTTCCCAGGAAACCTGCTGGAGCCTGAACTATGAGCATACTGTTTTCTGACCCTGTGCAATGAGACTACAACAGTTCCTTTGTATTCAAAGAAAACTGGGCCAGGATAGACGCAAATAATAATTCTGGTTACATGACTGCACTTGCCACCTCTTCAGCTGACATTATGGTCTGCACAATTTTCAGTACTGATTCCAGCAAAATACAAGTTGCAAAATGGAAACCTATGTTTAAGTTCATCTGCCATCAAATCCTACATAACGGTACAGTTATTTACATGCCCTTTCTAAATTTATGCAAACAATTTATCTTTGCTGTAGGGCACAATATTTTGAGGGACATGGGCACAACATGCACAAAAATGTGAGCAAGAGTTTCAGGTATTGGCTGCAGAACCAAATTAAAAGTAGAAGGAGAAATCCTCTCTTGCAATTTTTAGTTCATTTCAGTACACCAAGTTGTATCAATAAAAAGCCCATAGTATAAGTCAGCTAGAAAATAAATGCTGTGAAGGATGTTCCATTTTATGTCATTTGAATTTGATTAGTGATTAGTCTTGGTGGTTAAACCACATGGGAACAGTAATCAAGGTTTCTCTACTGCGGTTCTGTAACAACTGGAAAACACTGTTGGCTCATGTCCTATACCATGATGGGATATTAACCTAAAATCTAATTAATCTATGAATGAATTACGGTTCTAGAAACATACTATATTATAATCAATTTAAAGTGAGTTCCTAACAGAAGATAAGATGAAGAAAAAGCTGTAAAATTACCAGAGGTTGATAAATTCTGTTTACTATGACTTATGATTTTTATGGAGGATAATTTTACAATCCATCAAACTTTTGTCAGTTCAAGAATCATGCTGCCAAACGTATGCAGTAAATTAATTTTTAAATTTACATATTTATTAAAAATCTTATTGAAAACAGCAGGAAGTAAGCCTTGTTTGAATAATAGAATAACTTGTTATTCTACTGGAAAGAAAACAAAAAAAACCCCAAACCCAACCAACCTTCTATTAGGATGATTTCATAGTAAGGCAATAATTATAAACAGCTACATGAAATTAGTTAACCAAACAATGTATTAAATAGCCAACCAAAAATTAATCAAGAATTAAAAAAACTGTTGGAAGATAATGAAGTAAAAAATGTAATTTAAAAACTGAGAAATTAATGGCTGAGTCTCAGATGTGCTTGAGGACATGTTTGTTAACAGGCCCACTGGCTGGAGCTCCCAGATTCCCTGTGAAAGCATGGGGAGCTGCAGGTATCTGCCCGTGTGGCTTCCCCACTCCAAGTGCTGAAGAGGAAAGGAGTGTCAGGAATCCACTCGTGCACGTGGCTGCAGGGATGTGCCCAGTCCGATGTGCTGCTGGCTCAGGAAATCCTTCTGTGATCCAAGTCTATGTCTGTTCTCACAGAGCAGAAGCCCACTGCAAGAAGGTGTTACCCTGGGCACCTCTCACTAAAAGCTGAACAAGAATCACAGAAACATCTGATGAACACAGGAATAAACAGAGTAAACAAAGGAGCAAGGACCACAGCATGTGATAGGATGTGGCATAATCCATGAGGAGAGCAAGAACCAAGAACTACTTCCCCACCATTTATACATGGGAGGATGAAGAAGTGTGCCAAAAATGGTGGAACTGGGAAGAATGGTGGTATTATCTGAGGCAAGTAAGGCACCTCAGAGACCAGCTGAGCAGAATTCTTGGCTGTGTCTACTTGCAAGGCCTCATTTCAATGCTCCGCATCAGTTATGTTACAAAGATTTTCTGCTTGACCTTTGACGTATTACTCCACTCCTGTCATCCCTCTGCTGTCCATATCCCACAGACATGCTCCTGGTATCAAAGCAGCACCAGAGCCAGGCCTCATGTCCTCTTTGTTTGCTTTCCCAGTTTCACCTCACCGTTTTGTTTGACCACTGCCACTGCTGGTTCTATCCTGTCACACTTAAAATGCCTACTTTGCATCTACAGAACACAGAACATTTAGAGGCTCAGGGGGGGACCTCATTGCTCTCCACAACTACCTAAAAGAAGGTTGGAGTGAGGTGGGGGTCGGTCTCTTCTGCCATGCCCATACTGAAAGGATGACAGGAAATGCCCTTAAATTGCAGCAGGGGAGATTCAGACTGGACATCAGGAAAAATGTCTTCCCTGTAAGGGTGACTGGTTATTGGAATAGGTTGCCCAGGGAGGTGGTGGAGTCACCGTCCCTGGAGGTGTTCAAGAGGCGTCTGGATGTGGCGCTGGGTGATGTGGGTTAGTGGTGATGTAGGTAGGGGTTGGACTGGATGATCTTGAAGGTCTCTTCCAACCTCCATCCACATGATTCTGTGATTCTATGATAGAAGCCATCCTCCTTGTACCCATCAGAAACCAGAACGGTGTAACCATGACAATGGTGCTGCCTCACTCAGCCCTCTCACTTGTCTCATGCGAGACCGGGGTCAAGGAACAGGCCTTTTTGTTTGATTTAGGGAGTACCAGGTGTATGGTCACATACTGCAGTATGCCTGGTACCTGGGAGAACCCCTGTCATGTGGGGCATCCGTCAGAGCTGTTGGTTACCAGGACAAAGCAGTATGCCCGTGTTGATGGTGACAACACTAAGAACAGAAACAGGCTCCAATTAGATTTAGTAATTTAGTCAGTGGACTAAAATATATCTTGATGGAAAAAAATATAGATTGTAACTGATCTCATGTTTACCAGACAACACAAGGATCCAGTCCTGGGCTGTAACTCAGTATTCATGTAGGTTAATCCAAAGGAGAGTGACAGGGCTACAAGCAGGGAATAGGCAATCCATGTCATAAATGCAGACTGTAGATGATATTCCTTTGCCCAGCTCTAAAGGATGATCAGAAAGAAACACTGTGAATTAAGCAGAGTAGTGCTGGGCACCAAGAAGACCACTGCTGGAGATGCAGATGGAAGGCCACACAGTCAGGAGATTTATGAAGTGTTCAACTTGTCTCCTCACAAAATTAAAGCAGTGACATACATTTTGATTAATACACAGATCATTTGGCTGTGATCCGAGGGGAGCTGTAGTTAATTTCTGGGTTTAGATCTGTTTGCTTCTTCTTTTATATACATCTGTTACTGGTTGTGAGAACCTCTACCCTACACTTTGCTCTTCAGCCAGGCATACAAATGCCTCTCACTTGGATCTGGTAGGAGGTGTTAGTGGTTGCAAACTCTCTGTGACAGGCACAGCCTTGAAACAGAAAGGAGTCAAGGATAAGTGTGATGAACAGACCTTTGCCTTTCTGCCTTTGCCTTCCCTAGATACCAGCAAGGTTCAGGTTAAGTAGCTAACAGGACCTAAAAGACCACCCGGGCTATAAAAATCCTCTTTGAATGTGAGGTGTTATTTTGACAAGGCTTTGGAGGCTTTCAGAGAAAGGAAGCACAGTGAAAATATATATTGAGAACCCCAGTTCTGGGGGGACTGACTCCCTGTTTGGCTGTGAGAAAACCTTTGTTGGGAATGATCAAAGAAGGAATTTGGTGCGGGGAACCAGGACAGGCTCCTGTTCCCACTGCCAGCTTCCCTGCAGTGACAGAATAATGTGGGGTTTTTTTATTGATTTTGCTACAATTTGTGTATAAATAAAGAAATGTGTACATGAAGTGACAGTCAGCCACATGAATGGATGTGCTGGACAAATGCTTTAGAAGATTCCTTGACCTTATCAATACAGAAGTGTTACTGCAGTATTAATGCTGCAAACTCTTGTGAGACACTGGTAATACAGAACATGTTTCTATGCCTAAAATAAAGATTATAATATTGTTAATATAGTAGGCCACTAGGAGGACTAAAATACAACTGGAATACATGCAGACACACTGTAGAGCTAATATGAATTCATTTTTTTGAATGACTGAAGATAATACAAATAGGAAATGGATAAAAATACAGAATAAAGCAGTTCCCAGGCCCTGCAAGTGAATTAATAATTTGAAAAGTGTTGAAAACGAACAAACATTTGATATTCATTGGAATAAAATAAAAAAACTTTAAAGTGTTGGTTTCTTTAGTATTTTAGATTACTGAGGATTCAAATGTAAGAATGGAATAAAAATTTCCTCTGTGTGCAGACACCATTGGGAGCCCTGTTTGGCAGCAGGACTGCTGAAGGCAGTGTAGTTCTGCTCATTCAAAACTCTGTAAATTCCTCAGCAGAGGGGTGATGTGTTTGTGGCTAGCCCTTGTGGTGCAAAATCCCATCTTGAGTAAGAATGCTTGATGAGAATATTAAGTGATAATGATTATTTGCTTAGCTGCTATGGAACCTTCAAAGCCCTCAAAGCAGCCTGCTAACAGTACTGGATTAAATTCCAAATGCAGCTGGAAGGTATTATTTATATTCTTTATTTAAAAATGGGATGGGGACTTGAATAGCAAGAGAGGTTTAGTAATTTGGACAGCCAGCCAGAACATCACCCTGATCTCCACACTCCTGCACTCTTAACTGCTAAGCTTTCTATCACTATTGGAATATATATATTTTTTTTTTCTTTGCAGGCAAAAATTTATCTGTGGAAAGACAGAGGCCTGTATCATTCTCCTCAATAGACAGCATCTGGAATGCTCTTCAACATACAGGACCTGGGATTTTATCCAGTGTATGTGGTAGTTAATGAAATGTTTTGCACTGACTTCAGTAGACTTTGGATCAGACTCCTGATGCATTACAGAGATAAATTATTTAACTTACTGAGTTCCCCTAGAAACAAAATATTGAGCTGCAAACAAAGCTAACAAACACCAAATGGGATACCATCTGCTACAATGAGCAGAACATGACCAGTTTCCCCCATGCTTGAGATTCTTCCAAAATACCATCTGAAATAGGTTTGTTAAAGTCCCAACTGCCTCACAAAATTGGCTTAGCACAGGTTAGCAATTGCTAATGCCACCGGAAACAGCAAGCCAGACTCTGATGGATCAATTGGAGCTGTCTACATTTTTATTTCTATTGGACTGCCATGTGTAAAAGCTCTGGGGTTCTTCACTATCCAGAGCCTATAGAGACGTTTCTGTTCATGCCCTCTGTCCTAGGGCCTGTGGACACTGAGTAGTTTCTGCCCCTGAGTAAACCTGTGTGGTAATTATCTGTATAATGATGCACTCATAAATCTGGATCCTTCTAGCCCTTGGCATCCAGATTCCATGCCTTACAACCTTCTGGAGGAATAGGAGATGAGGCAAAAGTAAATCTGTTTCTCTCAGGAATGGCAGAAGCTACCTGAAATCCCAAGTTCAGAGCATTTCCTACTTGGTATCAAAGTTTTTGGCTGGGCAACGTATGGGTTCCCAAACACTTTCTCAGGAACAGAGGACACAGATGAGCTAAAAGCATTGCATATGACACTAGTGGGTGCCATTGACATTGGTTCCCTTTTCACATAGAAAAGATATTAATTGAACAACTGAGTAGTTTTTATGTAATGAGGAAAACCCCCAACAGTATTTGCCCTGTAGAACAAGATAAATGTCTTCATACCTAAATTTCCTATATAGCCAAACACTTCACCTTTTAGCATCACCATGACAAGTGATGAAACTACCATCAGCAAACAGAGCCTCCAAAGATTATTCAGTCTATCAGTTACGCAGAAAGGCTACAGCTCTCCACAGAATGCAGCTCTGTTAAATGGTGACTGCTGTTCTTTGGCTTCCTCTGCTGCCTCTGTTTTCATCACTGTGCTACTAATGATGTCATAAGACAGATTCCATGTTTATACAATGGATTTTGTTTATAGAAATGCTGTATGATAAATGTGAAACTCTCTGGTGCCCTGGCTTGTTGTAGTGGTTCTCAGAAACACAATAAGAAAGGATGATCTTCCAGTAATAGTAATAATAAAAACATCCTGTAATATTATATATAGATGATAGTTTTAGCATTTTCCAGTTGCTCATACTCTAAAGAGAATAAAGAACTGAAATTCCATGACATTGCCCACAGAGCCAACATACAGAAGTAGGATGCTACAGATTAAAATTCTGCCAGATAAAGGGAGAATATCTAAACCAAATTTTGAGCACCTATACAAACACTCTGATTTTCACAGGATCCAGATACATGAATCTGTCAAAGACATCAGCAAAAGCTGCAGATTTCTAGCACCTTTGAAAACTGGGCAGCTGAAGTGTCTAAGTATGAATTCAGGCAGAACCATCAGGAAATGAAGCTTGAAAAAACTGGCCTATATTTTTACTTATTAGGGGCCACAAGCAAGACTCTCCAGTATGGCTATGCAAGGCAAAATAATTCTTGCAACAGTGATCAGGAAGTGTGTGCTGGCTGCTTAACTACTTCTATTCCTTGGCTTCAGGCTGTCTGAAAAGTTCCTACATTTCAAATGTGCTTTGTCTCTTAGTACATGTGTCACCAACAGGTTTCCCAATTTGGTAGCTTTCCTGCAGATACAGTGTCTTGGTGAAGACACTCCTGGTATAAGAAATATCATAGACCATTAGTGCATTATTAACATTTTAATTTTATAAAGCTCAGCAATATAATATATTCATATTTAATTTCTTCATTCCTGCCCACTTTTGCTTTACTCTTCATCCACCCAAATCCATCCAAGGTCTTGTTTTACTGTGTGCTCTACAGAGCATTCAGTAACCCCTAGGATATGTGCGTATGTAACAGGATGTCAGAAATACAACTTTTAAGTGTTTGACTGGCAATTATTCAGATAATTCTTCAAATGATCGCTTGGGGTTTTATTTGCTGAGAATAGCACGAGAGTAGTTAAGGGAAGTTCTTAAGGCTACAGCTTTTTATCGTATGTAAAAGTTTTAGTGACCTTTATTAGCGATGAGGCAAAGGATGGAGTAACCCAGAGAAGGCGGCACTAATGGGAGTGGAGCTATCAGGATGTGTCTGAGTTAATGATGGATTGCTGGGCAGTTTAGGATGGGAGGACTCTGGACATCTGCTATGAAAACTAGTATGACTCTTCTTAGCCTTTGTGAAAGACAATTAGACATTGAAATTACAAAGTGATATCTTACAAACTGCCCAAACTTCCCCATGTCACTTATTGCTCATAAGTCTGCTAAATCCTGTGTTTGTTTCTCCTACCAAATACAAAAATTATTTTCCATTAAAATAATATGGGTGCTGCACAAGGCTTGGAATTCATGTGTCAGGGCCTAAAAATACAGTAAGAAATAAAATATTCCACCCTGGGACTTGCTACAGGGTGTCTGAGTTCACAAAAAATATTTAGCCAACATTTTTCTTAAGGATTTAGACAATCTGTGTGTCACATTGCACAAAATCCAGTATAAATGCCCATTTAAATAAAAGGTGAATCACTTTTGGGAGATGAAAACAGCTTGTAGAACAAACTATAAACACCTGCAAATTATTTCAAATATGATTTTTGCCAATATTTGACATAAAATTTGCCTTCTTTTCAAAAACTATGTTGATTGGGATACTATTGTCTGTAGGATTTTCTTAAAAAAAGAAACAGTTTTCTAACATATTTTCAATATACTGCCACAGTTCCTGCTGCCATCAGCTGTGTTACTCCTCACGTATTCTGCTCAGAACGGAGCTCTCATTTCCTACCCTTCCCTGCATGATGTTTGAGTGCTTTATGCAAAACATATCACTGTTTTATGGGGAAGGCAAGTTTCAGCTGGAAAAACAATTCACAAAAATATTACAGCACTATTCATCTCATTTACCTCTGCTAATCAGATGCTCCTCTTGGAGTCAAAATATTTTCCAGCTTCAGAAAACAAACAGCTCACTGAATACCTCTCTGCCCTGCTGCTCTTATCTTGATTGAGTCAATCCAATGTTTATTGTATCCAATTTATTTTTCAGCTTTTTCTTTCATTACTAATATAATTTCTACCATTACAACAATTACACTGTCTCACAATCTTACTAAAATTTATCATTTGTTGCTGTTAATGTGCCCTGAATTCCATTTTGGTGTACAATATTATTACAATATTCCAATTCAGCACAGAGAGAAATGAAGCCTAAAGCTTTATTTCCAAAGATGGAGGACTGAGGAGTGTCTGGTTACAAATGGCAGAAGCATTAGTGCACTTTGGGCCATGCTGCAAATCACAGCAGCTCCATCTGTCAAACCTTTGATAAACAGCTCAGAAAATTTTCCACTCAGGGAAATCACTAGCAAATGATACTTTTATTCAACATATACTTTTGGTTCTTATTAGACTAAAGGATCTGCCTACTTACACCTAAGAGCCACAGTCTCTATTAAATCCTTATGTAATCTTCAGTTACATAGGCAAATGGACACTATAGTGCTCAGTGTGTATCTGCAAGGCACAGTGCAGTGGGACGTGAAGGTATTGGTGAGCAAGCTGGCTGGGCTGGGACCAAATGCAGTGGGGTCTTATCAACACCCCACTTATTTCAGCTACTCAGCCCTGCTGAGAAATGGCCTGGACTAACCAAGCCATAAGGAGCTGTGTTAATGCTGTGCCCAAGCAGGCTCTCTGTAAATTAGCTCTGTACAGCTTGTGTTGCTCTGGGCTTTTGTACACGAGCAGTTTTGGACCTTTCCTCCAGGGATGTGAGCAAATGAGCTGCAGGACTTTTAGTGACATCTAGGCCAGTGTGTAGTGTGGTTATGCAGGTCCTACATGCTGAAAAGCCAAGGTTCTCGCTGTAATTTGAAATTACTTGCTGAGATGGTGGGATATGGGTTTTCTGCTCCAGCGATCATTTTTCCACCCAGAAAGTGCAAAGTTCTTCCCTCCTCACAGTGTCAAAGGGGTTACAACCAGTGAGAACAACACTCCAGCTGTGGCTACAGGACAGCTCAATGTGTTGCCTTAAATCAGATGAGCCCGCACATCTGCATCTGTCACCCAACAAACCACACAGGCACGCTTTGCTTGGTGCTGGGAGTTATTTGGAGATTTAGCGTTCCATGACAAAGTGCAATAGGCACTAGAACTGCACCTACATGCCAGTGAGGCTTCAAGTCTTTAACTTCCCTCCTGTAGCTGCAGCTTTTCACTTCCTCCGCATCTTCCCTCAGACTCACATCCAAACCACCCTCCCTGTTAGCCTTGCACACCATGTGTTTGAAATGCCACACAGCCTGCTGTACTATGCCAAAGTCTTTCTGTCCCTCACCAATATCCAAATACTCTTTTAAAACTCTGTGCTAAAAGATATTTGAGTTAAAATGTCAGCACCTACCCGTCTCCATAAATACACTAACCAAACATAAAACAAAGAGAACTTTTACACCAGCTGGAGAGCTAGGCAGAATGGGGTTTGGTGGCACAGTACTAAAACTATGGAGTCCATTAGTGTTAGAAGCAGAACTGTATCAGCAAATAACAGCTTCCATTTTTTCTAGTGTATGTTTTTCCTAAAAATATCCCTTGCATGCCATTAAAAAAGTTATTTTCTCTGGCGGACTCTGCCTTCCAAATGTCGTTTTGCCTTGCCAGAGCCTTTT
Organism: Aegotheles bennettii; assembly: GCA_013398125.1. Classification (NCBI taxonomy): domain Eukaryota; kingdom Metazoa; phylum Chordata; class Aves; order Caprimulgiformes; family Aegothelidae; genus Aegotheles; species Aegotheles bennettii. The sequence continues at coordinate 683,329 of VZRW01011289.1, read as the reverse complement.
AAAAACTTAAAAAAGTTAGGGAGAATGTTATCATCCTCCTTGCTGAGCCGCTCTCCATTGCATGATTTTTTACTAAAACTCTGAGCAGTGTAAGAAGCCTCAGTTGTTTCACCCAGAAGGCACAGGGAGAGAAATGAGTCTCTGTATAACTGCAGCTTTTTATTGTTGCCAAGCTAGCTCCTCGGGCGAACTGTAAGAATGTTCTTCCACACTACACAACATTTCTTTTAACTGATACACGTCAAGTGAGACTTTGGTCCCAGGAGACTGCCTAGCAGTCTTCAAATTGCTTGTTTTGCTGTCTCGTCACTTTACTTTTTAAAGGCAACTTTGATGGCAAGACACTAGAAACAACAAGACCTGATTAGGAGCATAAGGCGTGGTAGCAGATTTGGGATGTGGACCTGTTCTATGGAGGGGAAAAAAACCATGCAGAGATGTAGGATTTGTTGATGTTTGGAGACATCCTAGCCTATTTCTACTTCCCCACGTGAGTTCAATCAGTCTTAAGGCTAGAAAAAATATTTTTAATTCTGTACTACTCCCATGGGTGGTATGGTAAAATCTGTTTTCTTATCAGATCATGCTCCTGTGGTTTTTGTCACTTATGTTGTCAAATACTCCAATAAAATTCCCCTGACAATAGATCTTACATCAACTTGGGTAATTACTCAGACAGTCTTTGCTTCGACGGAACAAGTATTTCATCATTCATCTGAGAATCAAAAACCTTTGATTAAATAGAAAGGAAGTCTCACAGCCCCAAGCCTGTCAGTGAACAAATTCTATTGAGACGTTTTTGACAAATGGAAATGTGTAGCTTGAAGACCTCCATACATACCACATTTAGGGAGCACAAGGAGGCTGTGGTGCAGAGTGGCTACTTCAGCAGTGCAGTCCATGCCCAGGAAAGCCTCGTGTGAGTGTTCTCAGTGACCTCCCTGCAGTGGTGGCAGACAGATGTGACCTTGCCTGGCAGCACCAGCTGCAGAGGCAGAGGTCCAGGGCAGCTCCGAACAAGCACGCACGAGGCAAGGGAGCTCGGAGGCAACCTGGCTCCAGCTGGGCCAGTTCAGGGCTGCCATGACTAGACTGTATTCCGACCCGAGCAGGTATGTCTGTGTGGCTTTACACCACCGTGGGACTTCTGGCTTGGGTCCTAGCCAACGTGAGCACAGTGCTCAGCACATGCTCCTCCTCTGCAGGGGAGGTGGTTCACTCTGCTTTCAAAACAGGTGCTGAGTCCTAGATGGACATACGAGTCTGCTGGGGAGTTTATTTTCCCTTTGTAACACTGTGCTTTTAAAAACTGTAGCTGGATCTTCTGTATACATCCTGTGCTAACATGGTCTGAGTTTTGGAGTTCTAATACAAAAGCATAAATATGGTAAATTTTCAGTTTCTGTGGCAGGGAGGATGAAAGCGTGGCTGATCCTGACTGAATTAGAACATGTGGTTCTAGGCTGGCATCACCTAGTGCTTACATTCTTAAACCACCTCCTGAAACATATACAATGATTTTATACACTAATTCCTCACATGAAAGAAAAGCATTGATCTTAAAGCACAAAAGCCAGGTGAATGAATCTGCAGACTTATTCCCTATATACAAACTGTACAATGGTAGTATTTTTCTTAACATCAGTTTCATCAGGGCTAGGAAAGGAAATATAACTTATTCTCTCCTCACCTCATCATCTTCCTGTCTTAAGCCTGGTAAGGAAAATAGCAAAGAGGCGGTGAGGTTTCTGTGTTTGATGCACAACAACTGAATTATCCAATCAGTGCACAGAAACCCATGATCAGCTAATTCCTGGGTTTCATCCAGCCCATCTAGATACTTTCTCTTATTGACAAGGCACCTCCCTCTATCTGCTATTACTTTCTAGTATAATTTGTAAGAGTTGCTTCAAATTCTGTCTTTGCAGTAACACACACAATTGTACAAAACAAGCTAAGACCTAGGTCATATAGAGCATTTGCTATTTTCTTTCTGGTTGTAAGATGAGAAAGGTATTGTCCCCAGTTTACAGACAGTGAAGCAGAGCCTGAGACCAAGCAACTAGCTGAGTATGACCCAGTGCTGCCCCAGCTGCAGGAACTCGTGTTATTATGAAAGTATAAGCAACTTAATTATTTAGTGCTCACCCGAGGGTGCACTGAGATGCTGTTTCACTCTCTAAAACACAAATGGTAGCTACAATAGCTGCTTTTTACTAGTTGCCCACAGAGGCAAGCTAGTTGCCCACAGAGGCAAGCTTGGGGCAATGTTCATCTTGGTGCCTTTGGGTTGAAAGTCTAGCACTCAGTACCAGCCACCAGCATAGGCTCCCTTTCTCTGGTCATGGCAAGGGAGCAAGTAATCCCAGAGGTGAATACCTCCTCCCCACTTATACAGCTCTTTCCAACTGCTAATAGGAGCCATATCATTATCTTAGGCTTTTTTCACATGTGTTAAGAAGAATACCTCCCTAAGCATGTCTGATAATGTGAAAAAAATTAGTTCTCTGTGAAAGCAGAGTGCACAAGGTCTCCCTGGGACTACTTCAGATATTTAAATATGCACTGTCTTTTTAGAGGGGCTCCATTGAAGAAGAACCTAAGAGCTTCTCTCAGAGCGACTAAGGCACCTTCAGAAGTGACTCAGAGAACCCAAATCAGGCACATAAACTTTGCTGGCATGTCCTCCAAGAGCTGCCTAAACAGGTGAACAGTGCAAAGTGCCCGGTGTGCTGCCAGTGCATACCCTAGCTCAACACTTACTGATCTCTGCAGAAGGTGAGATGCAAGCAGAAGCAGCTCATGCCTTTCTTTGTTTTCCCCTTTCTCTGGTTTAGTGTCTAGGCTGCTTTAACTATCGCTGTAATTCAGGAATGCTGGAACATCCTCTATGGCATCAGCTTGATGTTCTGGGATCCTTGAGGATGGCAAGTCCGGTGCAACTACCAAACTTCCTTGTTCCTAGTCCTTTTGTGGATATTCCCTTCTGTCAATACGATGCATTAGAAGGCTTGTGAGCACAATGAGTCAATCATACAGCATTAACACCCAATCAGCTTATTCAGCTGTAAAAAACCTTGAGTTTATCTGGGAATGCTGCCACATCAGTCTCATTTTTAAGTGCAGCCAAAACAGCAGCAACTTCTCTAATTTTCTAATTTTCCTGTATCTGCCAGCAAGCTCTAATATGTACTTGAATTGCAAGACATGCTGACTTGAGCATTTGATCTCATTCATGAATCACCTGTACAACACACACAAATTCTGTTTTGTTGAACAAGACCAGAACTTCCCACTGCACACGCAAGCCTCTTTCGTTAAATGAGCCCCCTTGTTAAATTGCTGGTGTAGTTAACATTGTAACAGTGACTGAAATGTCGGATTTCTCAGGTATGTCATCACAAATAAGGGAAAACAAGAGGATTTAGAAGCTTGTGATGGCTACAAACCTCTTCTACAAAGGATCTTTTCTTTAAAGTGCTCATTGAGTCCTGCCTTGAAATACAAGCAAGCCTTGATGGTGACTTAAATTGAGTAATACATAGGGACAAAGGAAAGCAAGTAGGGCTGTATCACAGAAGAAAAGTATGTGATGGTTGGTTAAGGGCAGAGAAGAAATCACATTTTTCACAATGCTTTGAGATTATAAGGATGATTAAGTAATAAAATCTTTGACCAACTCAGTTACTTCTCCAAGGGAACAAAGAAGACAATAAAAAGTCTTGTGTCGGTTCTTGTTTGATCATAAAGTAAGTTGATAAACAATGGGCCTGGGTGAGGGAAATTTATCTTGTTTTCTGTGTTCTTATAAGAAAAAATAAATCATTGAGCTTTTAAAGTCTAAGCAGTAAATTAATTGAGATGTGAAATAATTTTTTCAATGCAGAAATACGGTAGCAGTCACGATGAGAGCAAACAGCTCAAGGCACCACCAGTCCCTGCTGGGGACAGCTGTTTAATGCAGGCCTCACTGAAGGTTCACTGAATAGGTGTCTCCCATGGGCTGACTACAGTGGACCTTGGATCAAGTGCTGCATATGTTTGATTAAATCAGAGAAATTACTGTTTAATTAAAATTAAATCCATTGATACATATAAAAATATTATTTCTAGTTTTCAAAATCCTACATGAAAAAACACACCATGGATATCAATTTAAGTGAAAGTTTTATGTCCATGATTCAATGTATTTTATTCCTTTCTTTGAAATTGTGATTTGTTTTTCTTGTTCAAAATTGTGCAGTGTACAAAAGGATGACATTATTTCAGAATATGTTTCCCAAGTCAAAATAAACGTAACATCAAATTGGTCTTAGTGTCAAGAGAATTTAAACAGAATGCTGTTTAAGACTTGGCAGATGAGAAACTGGAACAATAAATGTTACTCTTTTCAATGTGTAAAAGCCTTCTTTGATTCCTTACAGTGTCCATTCAGTGTCCTTTTCACACAGTAATTGCCCATTGGTTGTTCCCCTTCTGAAACTCCTTCTGTGCAATACTTTTTTTGTGATAAAACTTGTTGTGTGTATACTTCGGGGGTAGTGCTGGTGCATATGTTTGGTGAGAAGGAGACAATTCAAATGACAATAAGTCTGGGTTAGCAGAGATTCCTGCCAGAATGTCTCATTAGAGCACCCAGTCTGAAGCCACTACTGTACTGGTGCTGTACAGTCCAATTTAATTGGGCTGAGGGACTGATACAGCACACTGCTCTTTTGACAAGCAACGTAAACTCATTCTGTCCATCATGACACTTGGTTGCTTTTGTTTTTGTTTTTCTTAAAAGGCTTCACACAGACCATTTGGGAATGAAATTCAAAGCACGGAGCATCTCCTTTTTCAAAATGTCAAATATTCTGCATGAAAGCTGCATTTTTCCCCCCTTCACATTTATCAGTGTTTTTTTTTTGTTTGTTTTTGGGTTTTTTGTGTGTTTTGTTTTGTTTTGTTTTTTAGAATTGTTGGCCATAAATGCCTGTTTCTGGTGTCCCCCTTTTTTTTGTGGGTAATGTTCCAGATCACACAGTTCTAATTTAAACAGACTGGCGATCTTGTGTTGGACAAATTACATCTTTACAGCTCAGAAAAATTTGCCATGCTGGTTCAAACAAGTTCAGGGCAACCTGCTTTTCCATGGTTCCTGCTTCTCATTTGTCATTCTGAAAAGTTTAATACTAATAGGCAAATCTCTAGTGCTTTATTGAGCTTTCACTGTTCACCGAGAGGCAATGCTGTTTTGAGAGCTACTTCAGATCCTCAAAAAGTAATCTCAAAAGTCCACCAGCATAATGCATGAAAAATGCTAGTGCTGAGTTATACTTGTTGCCTTCTAGTTTAATGATGGGTTTCTACAAGGATCCTAAGGCTATTTCAATGAGTTTTGTTGAAGTTTTGATGCTGATTGGGCACATTGCAGAGATGTCATATACAAGAACTGCACGAGAAGAATGAATTAATGAACCACTTTCCTATAGTGGAACCAAATCTAATTGCTCTGTTAATAGCAAAAGACCTTGGCTTTCAGAAGGCAGAATTGATTTTTATATCTTTTTATATAATACATATACAATTCATCTCATCTGCATACTTAAGCTACAAATTTCTAGATGTTCAAGATGAGGAACTAAGTGGATGTTCAAATTATTTTCCTTCATCTATCCTTCTTAATACTCTTCTGCTACCTTTTTTTTCTTTTTCCCTTTTTCTTCTTCCCAACTATGAAGCCAGATTCTTTAAAACTGTTCTTTCTAATACAACCCAAATATATTCAAATTGAATCATACTTTGGGTATTAGTGAAATTTGGTTGATTGGGAAATGAGGCAGATACATTTCAGGATTTTTCTTTTGAAGTTTGTGAATCAATTTAATATTCAGTTAAGCAGGGATTTCATGCCAGCATAGTTGGAATAAACAAGGGCATTGCCAGTTTGTTCTGCACATTCCTTCTGCAAATTTGGCCCAGATTCCTGAAAGCTGTAAGACTCTAACTTTGGTTAGAATTAATCACCTCTGAAGTTACAATGCACGGTGATTTTCTGAAGCTGAAAACTGGTGTCTGGGAAGAAATAAAAATTGTTTTTCACTTATGAACTACACCAGTATGCTACAAACCAGCAGCTCATTCATTATTTTCTGCTACCACCTTTGTTTATACTGTAACATACCCCAAATGTGCGAGTGCTACACACAGAAACAAAAGAGCTTGTAAAAAGCAGAATAGCTGGGGAACAGGACTGAACATGGAGGCAAAATGACTACAGTGGATCATGGCTGGGTGGCTCTATTTTCAAACAAATGGGCTTGTTAGAGCAAAGGAGAGAAAAAGTGAGAAAGGAGCGTGAGGATGAGAGGAGAAGGCATGAGAAAAGAGGAGGAAAAGAGCAGGTTGAGAAGCTGCTTTTCAGGGTTGTTGAGATGCTGCATGATGTCCAGTTCAACCTTTTTAGAGATGGAAATAGCCAGTGGATTCACACGGAGCAAGGGGAGAAAACAAATTTGTTTTAGTTTAGCGTGAAGATCCACCAATCACATCAGGACTGATCTTCATCAAAATAATGTTTAAAACCCTCAAATCAGGAGTTCCAGAGCTAACACCAAGAATTATTTTGAAAGATACCAGAAGATAGCTGACTTCCATAGCACAGTTTCATTAGAAATTTCAGGAATAGTACTTCAGATGTTTAAGTTATTTACCACGCATTTGCTATAAATACTATCTGACCATATACGAAGGAGTACCCTTAATACATAAATTCTTTGTTTCCTTGCTAGCATTAAATTTCAACTCCTCTCTAATGGTAGAGTGCTAGTGCTAGCCTGTCTCTCCTTGTCAATTTTGGAATCTAATTCCATGACATGTGAGCATCAGAATGTAACATACTGTTCAAAAAAATTTAGATCTTTACTCTTCTGCACGTCATGCTGTGTTTCTCAAGGCTGCCTGTTTTTTGTAATCAGTCAACACATTAAAGAAAAAACAAGTGGCAAATAAAAATAATCTTGAAGAAAATGAGAAGTTACATAAAAATCACAGTAACTTACACTTGGGCTCTGCTTGCCTTTGCTGTCTTTACTTGAAGCTCCACTCAGCTGCTCAATTAAACTGTAATGTGTTAATTGTTCAGGTCCATCCTCTCCAAAATGGCCACAGAGACTGTGCTGGTATAAATCCAAGATTGACATCGGGTTCCCCAGAAATGACTTTCTCTGATTCTGTTTTTCTTGCTCAGCTGTAAGAGATGTTAAAAATAATATCATTATGGCATATTTAATTGATGAAATGCAGGTTACCTACATTGTGATGTAATTTTACAATTTTTAATGTATTTAAAGTGGTTTAAGGTATCTGGAATTCAGTGTAATCAAAGCATTAAAATATTAGCTCCTAACTCTCCAATCAATGCATACGCAGGGGACTGTTCATATTTAATACTGAAGATGAAGGAAATGGTATGAGAGAGCCAGAATTAATTTTCTTTCTTCTTTAATTATAGACAAAATGGTCATTTTGGGGGGATCATTCTACTTATTTATTTGCTGCAAGTTTTTGTTCTTATTTTTTATGTGCCAAGTTCCTTTAGTATGTCTTTCATTTTGACTACCTTGATAACTCTTTCCTTCTCAGTTCATTTTAAGCTAATGAATACAACAGTATAAAAAATATACTAGTGAGATAAGAAACAGGTCCTACCCATTTGTTATAGATTCTGTTGTAATATGAGAACATTAGGAATAAATTCTTGGTTTCCAAAGTCCAAGGCTGAAAACTCATTCAGAAGATCAAAACAAAACCAAAGAATTTTTTTGCAGCTTCTTGAAAACACACAGGAGTCAGAGGCTTACATGATCATCAGCTTCTTTTCTCACACTTCTTGTACACGAATCTCAACTCTACCTTATAACCTACAGCATTAGAAGAACCTCTTCCTCCAGTGCCTCCAACAAAATCTCAGGAAAAAAACCTTCATGAAATTGGAAACAAAACATTTTCATAGTTGAAATGGAAGAACGTGGAATATTTTACTTATTCCCTATTATTCTACTTTCCTTACTTGTAACACTGGACAAGGTACTGGGAGTCTCATCCAAAGCCCACTAAGAAGGTTTTATCATTGACTTTTAAAAGCCTTTGCATCGGGCACTGAGTCTTTCAGACTTTCTGTTCCCTTCTCATAAATGGAAAATGAAAATCACTCCAACATTATAATTGTGCAACCAGTGAAAGTTTATTAATGCTTTGGGGACTTATCTAATAAATATGATTATCTGTTATACATATAAAATTATTCTTTATGAATTGGTTTGCTGCAGTGCCTGCTTCAGCCTCATGTGGATGTTTTGAGGTTGTATCACTTGTGTGCATAAAGAAGCTAATGTCTTTGAACACAGAATGGAATAAAGTATTGTTATTAACGCAATGTAAGAACTGCATTTATATAGCACAGAACAGAAATCCTGACCATAAGGAATGACCATAGCAGAAATACTTTTGCAATAATGCTTTATAATTTCTTTTTCTATTTGTTCCAATCACGATTATGAATTTTAGTCCTGTTACTGGCCCAAAAGTTAGGCATATACACAAAAATAATGGTTTCCTATGTGAAATAGTGACTTCAAGTCATGCTTAGATATCATGAAATGTGGCATCTGTTGCCATTTAATGCAACTTCTTACACACAATAAAATCTTTTTTTGGCAAATGGTGATCAGTGCTTATCTACCTCTTTAACAAAACACATCTTTTTTGTATTAGAACATGATTTGTAAAAAGCAAAATCTGTAAAAAGAAGTGCTTATGGGCTGAATTAAATGACTTGCAACATTTCATACAGATTAAAAATACAAAGTTAGAGGAGTAATGTAAATAAACGGTCTTAGCTTCCTACTTGTCTCTCTGGGGTGGAATCACAAAAAATGGATTAGCTCTGAAAATGCCAAATGTTTAAGTCCAACTCCCAGCAGACACTAAAGAGCACACTATGTCTGTTGACAGTATCTAGCCATCCACAGCATTTTTAATGCATTCATCACGGCGGTATCTACTGTAGGTGCTAATCTCTGCTAGGTCAAGCTCACTGCTTTGCAGAGGGTCAGCACAAATCCTATGAATCACTGAAGTACTGCTTAAGCTGTCAGGGCTTCAGTGGTGCTGAGACCTTGCACTGGTCTTTGCACTTGCCAGAATTTATCTCCTGCAGGGAAGCCATCAGCTGCATAGGCAAGGACATGAGCCACATTCTCCTCCCCTTCCCAGAGGGCACTCAACTGCACTCCATGGCAAGCTGGTGGTCCAAACAAGACAGCAATTTCTTGGGTTATTAAACACATAGAAAATATTATCTCAAGAACTTCACTTAATGTCATTTTATCTACTGGAATTCAATAAATTCCAAATTGCTATCAATTCTCACAAAAAGATTTGATACTTGAAAATGGTTAAGTATACATGGAGGGCAATGAGAGAGGCTTCACTATGGCACCTTAAGCAACATCACTTTGATACAGAGGTTTATCATTGGGTTATTCCAGCTGGCTAATACAATTAAACAGAAGAAAAGGGAAGATATCTTTATTGTCACCTTTTAAATTTTGTACTAAGGTAACAGAAGACTTCTTTTTACTTACACTACAGGGATTTATGCATAAAAACCTACAAGTTAAGCCCTGCTAGCAAAAAACTGTGGAAAAAAGGAAAAAAAGATATACACACAGAATAAAAAGCAAAAAGTAATAAAAAGCTACTGGTAAATTAGACTGAAGTAAGATCCGGGGTTAGAAAGTGAAAACTAGACAGAAAGTTCAATGAAGGACACTATCTGCTGCTGAGTCAGAGTGGAGATGAAGGATATACATTTTTATGTACAAATTTTCAATTACCTTGTTTTTTGTTCTTTGTTAACTCTACAAAAGTCTCCTCTGCAGTTCTAAAATAATTTGTTTCATACTCTGGCTCCGGCTCAGTGTCACTGCTGCTTGCAGAATAAGTACACACTCTCAGAGCTCTGTCCTGTACAAATAAGGGTATTGCAATCATTCAGATGATGCATATATATCAAAATAATGCCGAAGATGGTATTAGGAGTGGAACATTTTATACTCATCATGCAGTATAAATGGATAGTTCAACTGGAAAAAAGTCTGCATTACCAGTTTAACTAACCACTTCTCCTTCAAGTAAGTAATCATCAGTCGGACACGGGGGAAATAACACATTCTTGTCCTGGTAAGTCTCCTGAGTTAGTCTGGCAGACAGTCCAGATTTTCCCATTTTTGTCACTGTAACATTGTTTTCAAATCTACCAACATTTTCAGATAATTCCATCCACCAAGTTAAATTTTAAAATTTCTCTAGTACATTTAATACAGGGTGTTTGTAACATATAGAAGTTATCATAACACAAATGGTTTGCTGCAAGCAATTCTAGAGGCAATCAGGATGGCCAGTAGACAACAGTCATGCTTTTTATACCACTAAATCCTAAATTTTTCCTAAATTCATGTCCCTTGTTCTGGCATTTACATTACAGTACTGGAGAGCCCTTAATTCCCAGCTGATTCCTATCCCTTTTCTCTTCAGGAAGCAACACTAAGGATTTTCTTCTGGGAGTAAAGAGGAATGCTGACAGCTCTGGATAGCTTCTAATCATGGAAGGCCTGAAGGCTTAAATCAGCTCAGTACAGTAAACCCATAAAATGGGTATGGGAAAGCTAAGCCTATCAGTGGCTCAAAAGAGATTTTAATTCTATTTTTCAAAGAGTGATTAATTTCCCCATCCTCCTATCCATGCTGCAGTTTTTAACTGTTGTAGAAGGACATCCCCTTGATAGGAAGCACATACTTGTGGAGAGGGGACTAGACCTGAGAATACCTGCATGTAGCTAGGTATGCTCAACACTATCCATAAAACTGGGAGAGTTGCAAGTCAGCTGTAGCCCCAAAGCCATTTAGACACACACACACATGCCAGCTACACCCACACTGACCTTCTGACTCTTAGGCAGACTAATTAGCAGTAACACATGTATCGCAGGTTAAGATGATTTTGGGACTGGAGGTGGTCAGTCACAACTGGATCAAGGTGAAAACCACACTGGTGTGGTTGTTACTTGGAAGCCAACACTACTGGATTACAGAGGATTCATCCTCAGTTTGTCAATGATATACAAGAAAAGCAATTTTATCTCTCCCTTCCTGTTCTAAACATCCAGAGTGTGGGCCATACAAAAATGCAACATACCCCAGTTGGTAAATACATGGATGAAGCAGACGCACAAAAAAATTACACAACAAAATGTTTTTTAGCATCTTGTAATATTAAGGCTTATTAACTAGCAGTGGCTGACAATTTCCCTCCTTAACACCCTCTTTCTTCAAGTTTTTTTCTCTCTTTGCGAACCTGTTGCCCCTATACTTCTCATGGGGCTTGACAGCCTGGTTGTACTGAATATGAGCAACTTGGCAACCCTCAGCAGCAGCTTTTACAGAGGTATATGCATTTGCCTGTTCTTTCTGCAGTTTTCATGAGAAGACTGAAGGACAGATCATTGCAGGGATTAACCAAAACCACACAGAAACATGAGTTATTTTCCCTTTCACAGTACTTCCATAGAACATCTGCTCAAATGCTCATACTACACAGCCATACAGACAAGGAAACCTAGGCCTAGGGAAAAAAAAGAGATCTGAATCTCATGGAAAGCAAACAAACAAACAAGACCAAATTTCTTGAAGACAAAAACAGGGCAAAAGGTCTCTCATTTCCTTGTCTGTAAAACGCCTGTGAGGATTTTAATTAAAAAATGTTTGCAAACAATGAGGACAAAGTACCTTTGGGCGCTGTATTATAATTATTAATAAAGAATGAGATTGCAAATGAAGGGTAAGAAGTAAATGTAGCTGTTAGATTGGTAGTTACTCTTCCCACTACATTAAAAACATTCACCATTTCTGATTCTTTACACCACAATGTGTATCTCATTTAATAGATGACACTTCTTAACTTATACCTTTGTTTTAGTAGTTTTCTTGATGGTCCACTCTGGAAGAACTTCTCTGTTTTCCACAGTTTCCTCAGAATGCTCTAATGACGCAGAGGTCACAGAACTTGGTACTTGTTCACATTGCTTTGCAAGGTTAATTATTCCTGGATGACGAGAGACATTATTTAAATTGTAGGTCTCATCAGCATCGTCATGACAGTGTTTCAATTATAATTCAGTAAAAAGTGGGGGCAAGTAATGATACTTTCATTATGTCAAGTAATACCTTACTACTTAAAGGAACAACTTACTAACTTACTGGAATAATTCTAACAATTACACTGGCAGAATTTGACCCAAAGCCTTCTCCAGTTAACAAAAGAAGAGGAAGGCATGGATTTAAATCCCTCTAATAGTTCTAAAATATATAATCTTTCACACAACAAAAAACATTCAATAACTGCTTCTAGGCATTGTAGGATCTGCTTTGCCATTTTATGTTCTCAAAGAGAGAACAGACTGTTAACATAAATATAATTAGAAGTATCTTTCTAGCAGAAATTCTCTACCAGCCAGCCTTTTTATTTGCTATATTTGCACTATGCAAAATCAGAACACAGAAGAAGATATATGGTGCATATGAAATAAAGTGATAATTGTAATTTGGATGAGAAAGTGAGGGAGAGAAGAACTGAATGAAAATATTCCAGTAAAAAATGAGTTGACCCCACCATCTGATGTATACTACTTTTTTTTAACATCTCTTCATGACAACTTAATTAAGATACAAACCTTACAAGGTTGGTGCAGTGAATATTAGCATTAAGATCAGAACAATCTTCCTGCTTCTGACTTCTTATGAAGCAATTCAATGCTTGCAGTTTCTGTTCAATTTGTTATAATGACAGTGTTTAATCATGGACTCGACTCTATAGCACACTGCTGAATTGAGGTCACACATGTGGCTATTCAAGCATGTAGCATATAATCTATAACTAAGATTTCTCTTCTGAATCCTTCTTAGCTGTATCATTAATTAACCGTACATTTATTTTAAAAAATACTAAGTATTAAAATATCTTTTATTTAGCTTTGATTTGAAACAAGCAGGGGAATCTGCAATGAAGCATCCAGTGTGTGTTTGCAGTCTGTTATGCCATTACAATGCTGCACTGCTAAATGAACTAAGTTCTAAGATGTTCAATGAGAATTCTTCTGTTATGCATCTTATCAATGTACAAGAGAGGCTTCTTTTCTCCTAGGCTCAATATACATCATCTCATTAGCAGAATACATATTTGATGGCTTTAAACTAAGCTTAAACTGATATTTAACCTTATATGCTAATTACGTGGAGTCTCTCTTATAGAATAATACAGATTTATGCAAGTTAAACACTCACAACTTTTATAGGAGCAATAAATACTTATGCTAATGAAGTACTAACAACCATAACCTTAATAAATACATGACATTGCATTTAGCCATGATAAAACAATATTCTTCTCCATTAAATCAACTACTTGTACTGTGCTTTGTACCATATCTATGTACCCTGACTGTGCAAAATTTCGTTATAAATTCTATATGTAATGATTTCTAATGTTATTGACATATGAGTAACTCAAAAATCTTAAAAAAGGTATATAAAAGGTCAGTGTGCATTTATAAAACATTGCACAAAGTTCAATGGAACTATTTACTAATATGCAGTTGTTTGTTGGTGCTTTGCTGAATTGCTAGTCCTGCTTATTCCTTTGTCAGCTTTTGTTTTATAGTTTCAACACACACCTAACTGATAAGTGAAAGTAAGGTATTTTATGTTTATATACAGAAATGGATTTATATAATGTAGTAAAGTAATGAGAGTCTTGTTTGAGGTCAAGACTGTATATTCATTGGGACAGAATTTATGCATTGAGGCCAAATGAGTCTTTAGTTCAAATCTGGTTTCAAAAGCAAGTTGTTATGAATGTATCTTTTCTAAGTCACAACATAGCTATGCTCTGTACTTTGCAACAAAGTCTGATCCTGAATATTGCTGAACATCTGCATTCTTATTCAAGTCAGATTCCAAAGCTGGCATATGTTTTTTCTTCAAGTACTGTTTCTTGAGAAAAGGACTTAAGTACTTAACACATTTTTCTTCCTCAGATAAGCATTATGTGCCACAAAATTTCCATACAGCTCAGGTCACAAACTTGTTAACCTTATGCATTCATAAAAAAGAATATCTTCTGCTCTGCATTTAACATTTCTGTTATCAATTGTCATTATTATAGGACTTCTGCTAATCAAAACAGACATCAGGGCAGAAATAATGTGATTTTCAGTGCAATTGACATTTTACCTGAGGAAGCTGGTTTTGGAAGGCGACTTTGAAAAGGTCGTATACCTTTGGCAACCATGGCCGGATCAGATGTTGAGTGACTAATTATGCTTTCCACAGACTCCTGGCTCTTAGCTGTTGAAGGCACTTCTCGCTCAAGAGTTTTGGCTTTCACTGAAGGAGCTGAAAGAAGAACGTGCTCAGACGGTGCAAGGACTTCTGCTTCCAAGGTTGAGTCTTGCTTAGAAATGTGTCGCCCTGTAGATCGGTTCCCTGAGTCGGGGAGGGGGAAGGTTCCAATCCCACTGTCCAGTGTCCTCATCTGGCAGCAAGACTCTAAGATACAGGAAAATTGTGACAGGGTGGAGCTAAATGTATCTTTGGTACTTAAAGACAGTGAAAGGGTCTACCAGAAAACAAGGCATCTTCAAAGGAAAGTTTCAAGGAAAGAAACACATTTTGCTTTTGTGAGTATGCTGTTACCTGTCATTTGCATGCTTTTTACATGATACATCTATCTGAGCACAAGGAAATACCATTTTGGGGTGCAATTAAACTAACAGATGCCAAAACACTGAAATTGGACTGCTTCGAGTTACCATGTGATAATGAATAAGAAGGGCATGTCCTAGAAAGTGATTACAGCTGCAGTTTTAAAATGGTTTACTTTGAAGGCCCACAGAAAGTCTGGAGAATACCAATGTGAGGGACTGAGTAGTGGAATGTATTTCTTGCTACATAAAACTGCACTCCAGAAAAGCTTAGTGTCTCCATCTCTCTGCTTTCTTCATTGTTTCTCTTACAAGCAGGTGTTAATCAAAACATGTCATTTATTCTTATAGAAAATTAAGATCTAAAGAATTTCCTAGAACTAGCCATCTTTCAGATCATCCTGAAAAACTTGGATATCAACAGCCAGGCCTTTGTTTACGCTGTTACACTCTGGTTCTGGGTAAGCATACACAGCACAATGCCAGACAGGGGATACCATAAGTACAATATCAAAGGGACTACGATGGCAAAGTCCTTCTGAGAGGTATAAATGCCAAGGAGGGAACTTCAGCACTAATGGTTGGAAAATGAGCATAATTTAGGTTAAACGTCTGGAAACATCCCTTGACAGTGAGATCTCTGCTCTGTGGCAGATACTCCCCAAGGAAGTAGAGGAATTTCCTTTGCATTGAACAATTTAAGGCTACACTGGATAAAAGATATACTGCAGTGAACAACTGCACTCTAGCAGAAGATGCAGAATATGACCCAATATATCTTTTCCATCTCTATTTTCTCTGTTCCTGAGTATTGATTTTTTTTTTTATGATAGGCCCATTTGTAATTTAAGTCTGTTGTAGTTAGTGGTCCTCTGTCAAGTCATTTTCATTATAGTTTCCACTGCAGTGTTTCTAATACGCTCAGAAATTCAGAAATATTTCTCCTCTACTTGGCTTTGCCTGTTTGTTTTTGAAATAAGAACATTAACATGGTCATTTTCTGTTAATATCTTAATCTCAATGGGCCTTACTTGATAGCAAGTAAGAAATTACTTACAGATAAATTAAATATTTCCTGGTTCTCATCAAAAGAGGAGCAGTCTACACTTACATGGTCCTCATTACTTTATCCTTGTCACTCAAGATCAAAGAAAGACTGAAAGTCAGACTGAGCACATTAACATCTCCAGGCCTAGCTGAGCTGCAACAGCAAATTGGACTTTTAAAAGGGCAACAAGTGACTCTGATTTCTCTCACTGCATCCCAATTAATTCTTTCCATAGGTAAAAGGATAAGGTGTGGTAGCTATGGCTAGCTGTCAGCTATGTTTTCCATCACGTTTTTGAGCTAATGTGCCATCATGATTTTAGAACTTACTGAAGGTTATCCAGGAAACATAAAATAGAAGAGAATTATATTTGGTTTTGCTGTATCAAAGGGAGGTATCCCAGCCACTGAACTCTCTTCCTCTAAGCTTCCTCTAAGATATTGTTTTGTTTAGAATAGTAAAATACCTAGCTAGAAGCAGGTGAACTGCTCCTCTCAGGTTACACCAGAGTGCATAAAAGTGAGTTAAAATGCTAAGTGTCTGTCCTTGCCATTTCCTTTGTAGATAATCAAGATTAAACAGTGCATTAGCTCATGGACAGGCAATGCTTCAACTAATGACTATCAGTAACAGAGTTAGTAAATAAAGGAAAATACAGAATAAGAAAGGACTTCCACTAGTTTCCTCCTGACCAGAAGAAAGACATTTGTGCAACACTGGTTATGTTGGAGAGGCAGAGCTCTTCAGCAGAGACATGGAGTAAACTGGAAGCACCACTGAAAAGAACATCCTGAAAACAAAAACCTGGAGTCTCCCCTCTACTGTCTGCAACCCAGTTCCACAGGGACTCTGAATGATTTTGTAGCATTGTCTTCTAGCTAGGTCTTCTGATCAGGGCAAACTGGAAGATGACCACCATTTTATCTTCTAAGGTCGTGTTTCTCAAAATGACATAAGGATTTGTCTTTTCCACTGTTACCCTGTGTATATCTAGAAATGGATTATGAAAGCAAGGGCATAAAATCAAGAGAAATGAATACCAAGAGCCATATTTCTAAGAAAATACAGTCTCCTGCTGTTCTCCAAAAGAACTGGGAGAGTGATGGAGATGCACACCAGCTGTGTCACATTTAATTAAAAGGGAAAATAATTTTAATAGATTATAGTCTTTCTTCATAGAGATTTTATCCATGATAAAGGAAACACACCATGTGGAAAACAGATTTTTAAAACAGCTCACTAATTTTTAGTTCTGAACAACTGCAAAAGGGCCTGGCTTTCAAAGTGCTCAAAGCTCAGTAGCTCCCATTGTGACAGACTTTTGAAAAATCCTATGTTGAGCAAACCTCAAAAACCTAGTCCTCAATTCTGAGTACACCACAAAATTCTTCATGGATGTTAATTTTTCACTAATAAAGGTCATTAATTAATCCTTAAAGCTATATTATACAAATAAAAAAGTATTTCTCAGAAGAATTTGTATTACTGAATGAATATACATCACCTTGCACTGTTTTGAAACTTTTATGAAGCAACTGCAAAATAAAAAAATACGTTATACATCTCAGTGACAGCTTTCAAACCAAACCGTTCATGGCCCATCTGATTTCATCAGCTGCACTGACACTTCAAATGACTGTTATCAGCGAGAGCTGCACAAGACTACATAATGAAAATATGTAAAAGTTAAATCTCTGATGCTGCTACAGTACTACTCAACAGATGAAAAATGATTGTGCAAAACATTGAAGTCTGAAAAGACTTCTATATGAGCTTAATTGCTTTCACTTGTGAATTCTTCCTGGCATACAAGGCAAATTCCTTGCCTGATTCTGGGGGGGTTTTTTGCCTCTTTTCCTACTAGGAAAGAAAGGAGCTCATGCAATGGCATTAGCTTTTACAGTGGACACAGATAACCTCATCATCTGCCATTGCAGTGAACACTCAGAGTAGAATCAAAAGTCTGAAATATTGAAATACTTCCTTCCCTTTCTTCCATCATGTCGATTTGAGTCTTGGCAGAAAACAAAGTCCCTGGAAGTCCTGCCATAGAGGAACATTTCTCAAAGCTGAAAACAGAAATAAGGAAGGATACAGAGAAATTTCTTGAAGATTTAGAAACTCCTTACTGCACAGGAACCTTTTGACAACAGGGTGTTCTAAAAGCTTTGTGGTCAATCTGTGGAAGACCTTTAATGTCGAGAAGCTTCTCAGCCACTAAGCAAAAGGAGTTAACATTGCATAGAAATTTTTCTCAAAGTTTGTTGAACTCCGTACTCCTCAATAATTTTCAGGTTTAATATTTTCACAGGCAAGTTGATCATGCAGTTCATGTCCTACGTCAGCTGGACACCACGGTAATTTGTCTAGTTGGACAGGCTTTGGCGTATTCAAAGATCACTGGTGTTTTACCACAGTCTTCTGGTATCAGCAGACCACCAAGACCTCTTCAACATGGAGTCAGCCAACAAATTATATGCAGTAAAAAGGATTTTTGAAAATTATGCACCATTCTGACAGTGAGGTCAAGGGGAGAATAGAAAAGAGACATTCAGGCTGGTAAGAACCAGGATTTCTAAAAGGGAGATAATCACTGGAGAAAATGACAATAGCATCTCTTTCTTTGCTTTTTTTTTTTTTTTCTTTTTACATCTTCCTCTGAAATGCAAAAATTAAAGAGGTGGAAGTAAACACAGCCCACTGACAACCTAGAATTCATTACAGTATTTTTAGGGCATTCTTCTGAGCCCATTTAAAAATGCTGCTTAAATACTAGCAACAGATCATGAAACCTAATTATTTTTCAACTTTTTTTATTTCTTCTGAAACATTTGCCACAAAGATACCACAAACACACCACCCTCTAGCTCAGGAACTACCCTTGATAGAAATCATTGGAGATTGGGAGAGAATCCCCAGGGAAGCAATGTTGACATTGTTTTTGTGTTCCTTCAAGAGGCACTGGTATCAGTCACTCTGTGAGTGAGAGGAGGCAGTCTGACCTGGTACCGTGATGTTTTATGTTGTTATATAGCACTCTTCTCGGTTAGTCTTTTTATACAATGCATGTGAAAGGAAAATCAATTTGGGGGAAAAAATAAAAGAAAACATAGAACAGCTACTGTGAAGGGAATTGCTTCCAGCACAACACAAGACATGTGGGTCCAGCCTTCCTCAGGCTAAGTTCTACACTGATGGTTGCAAAATGGGGTATTACTCAAAATAAGCAATGGAGCAAAATCTGTCCAATTTTTAGATTAGGTACAGGTTAGTCTTTCTAATGCTGAGCTTCTGTAAACCTGTGCTGAGTCCTAGCATATATCCAAGAGATTTCATGAATTTCATACAATAGAAGACTTAAGGTGATGACATAGCTTTTAAACACAGCTTCTGATACACATTTCTTCAATCATGTGAAAAGATACAATGCCACATGCTATTGTAAAGAAACCTTTAACTGAATAACTGCAGAATTTTTTAAAATGTTTGCTCAGGTAAAGATTCACATTTTAATAAAGTCTTTTTATGTTGTATCTTAAAAAGAGTTTCACAGATACTTAGTCTATTCACATACCACTCTTTCTTTCCATTAAGGACTGTTATACTTTTAAAGAGTCTATATATTCACCCGTGGTTATTTGGACCATCTAGTTAAAACAATATGTGAATTTTATTATGATGCTTAAATCATCCATAAAAATCTTTACAGAAGCCACAAGGTCCAAAATTTTACCCACAGAGCTAAAACAATAAGGCAATTCTATTAAGCAGGTATATTGTCTTATGTGCATATAAAATGTCGTTCAAAAGGCAGTTTACCCACTTTGAATTAAACATAATAAGAGGAGACATTTCTGGATGTGGGCATACAGGGAAGGACTTACAGGTCCTCAGAAAAAATAATTTCTGTTTGAAGGTGGCAAAGTAAACCGAAGTGTGTATGCTACTTAACAATGACAGGCAATCTATCTTAACATTAAAAATAAAAAGTATTTAACTGTAACAAACTGTATTTTAGGTCAAAAAGATCACAAATAGTTCTGTTTAAATCAGGCTTTCTATGTATAATGCTAGTAGCACAGGGACGTACTTTCTTTCAAAGAAGCATCCCACCTCATGAAGAATGTTCCGTTCTCACCACTACAGCTGGTTTGAGATCTTCCTCACATAAATTTTCAAGTTTTGGCCTAAAAAACTGCACATGATTGACACAGATTTCAGCTGAAACCTTTGAGTAACCACCAGAATTTTCCACGGAAAGCAGACATTTTCAGAAGAAAAAAAAAAAACCAGTCAAAAATAGCTCTGTATCAAGAACAGTTTCACTGGGAAATTTCCAGCAAGCTGTTTTCAGAAGCACAGAATCACTTAAGCCTTGAAGGAAGGTTTAGAGAGATATGTAAGATTGAATGGGCTTTTTGCAAGAAGGACATTAAAAACGAAAAGGCATAATTCCCATCAGTAACAGAATACACAAACGCTAACAAATTACCTTTCTTTGCATTAGAAAGTTCAAGACTTCCTACTAAGCTGACACAGGGTACCAGAGAACATGTAGTTGTTTTCTTCTGAAACACAGAGAGAGTATAATTTTTCCAGTATTTTGAAACATGCCAAATTATTAATTAATACTTTTTCTTTTTTTTCAGAATAATATTTCAAATGTAAATAGGTCTCTGCAGAATTGCTTTCTTGGTTAATAAACATCTTTAAGCTACATGTGGCATTGGCAGGAAGGACTTAAACTACAGATGGCAAAACAGATCTCTTTATTTGCACATCCTTCTCTTCATCTGCAATGCTAAAGCAACCATGAAAAAAAAAAAAGAATGTATTTTTGCCAAATCAATGTCAATTTTAAGTAGATTATTACTTCTGGGTTTACACCATAATTTGATCCAATTAGTCAAAGATGAATGCATTATTGTTTTCTATCTAGATCTGAGGTATAACCAGTGAGCAAAACTAAAAAACCCTGAAGGCTACCCTAGGCAAAACTAGAAAAGACACAAGTTTTCACAGCCCAGATAGTCCCATGGGTACTGCATTGGTGAAATGGAATTATTTCTAATGTATACTGAAGAAAGGTAAATGGGAGGAGGACTGTGCAGTGTATTTTCAAATGATGGATCTGCAAGAGGATTTGATTCATGGCTGCTTGAATCCAGGATTACAAATTTATGCTTATTTATAATAACAATAATAATAACAACACACAATAAAGACAGATTTTACTGACTTATTCAGTGTTCTTTCTATTTCTTCTTCCTAGTCAAGCTTTTTTTAGCAAAACCCACCAACTTCAATATGTCACTTGTCCAATAGTTTGACAGTTGTCTTCACAGTTTTCCATGACCATAATCTCATCTTTGAAATGTATTTTCTGAGCTGAAACAGATAATTGCTGCCTCATTTTAATTCTAATCCCACAATTCTACTAGTAAGTCAAAAGGCTAGTTATAATTATTAGTGAGTATTAATAATCTTGTACTCAAATTTGGCAGTTACCCGTGGATTTATTTTTTTTTCCAACAAGTGCTTCCCATGCTCCTACCAGGCATTTAGATCCCTTCCTTGCATGCTTGGAAAAATGGTGGCAAGTTACTTGGAATGGGTTGTTCCAGAGAACAAAACCCTAACTGAGCTGGACAAACTTGGATAATTCTTGGGATTTTCTACTTCACATCTCTCAGTGTCTATTAAATACAAAGGTCTCCATGCAGCTTCCAGCTGGGGAAGTCCCACAACTGATGATGTCTGGAAAAATTTCTCTGTATAATGCTGTTATACTTTCTTTTTAACAATTCACTGTTCTCAGGAGACAGGATATTAAAAATAGATACAATTTTAGTCCTACTATGAAAGAAGTATTGAGACTTACAACTCATGTGAAGAGCAACATTAAGCTCTGTGTAAAAGGTAATTAAATGCTGTCCATCTGCAGCCTGGCTGTCAATGAGGCCAGCCCAGAAACACTTTGGGAGGCTATCCCTCTTCTGTTTTGCCTGTATGTCCCCTTTTGGTTTTACCTATGCACTTGCCAATCAGCCTTACAGATTTGCAACTACCTTTAAGAAATCCTTATGGATGAGTAACATCTGACGCAAGGTGTGAATCCAAGGCAAGCAACAGATTTGTCACAATGCAGAAATGCAGCTTTTCCAGACATTTTTCACTGAGAAAAACAGCCTTCTGTTTCCCTTAGTACCTTGAAATGTAAAGGTTCGGAGTTAACAATTGCACCCTGTCTAAGGTGCTGCTGATTGCTCATTCAAGGCTTGGATGGATGCTTCCCTTCATTTGCCCTTCTCTAACAGAAAAGACATTTCCCAGCTCTCAGAAATTGTACCTTTAAGTAGTGAAGGCCAAGAAAGGACTTTTTATTATTTACCCAGGTGTTAGCTAAGGGCTGCCTCAGCCATGCCCTCCCCATGTAACCACAGGCCTACCTCTTTCTCTCTTCATGCCTCAGTTCTTCATATTAAAACACAAAGCTAATCGTACCTGCCCCTTACACAGTGTTACCATGAGGATAAAGAACCGGGGAGTTTGGCAACCAGCTATAACCAACCTGCAATCACTCGAATGAATAATGCTTGTGTGGAAATACCTTTACTCCAGCGTTTTTGGAGGCTGTTCAGGAATTAATAGCAAGACACAAAAAACTTTCTTGCAAGAAGAATTAAGGTTGTTACTTTTGCCAATATTATTAGAGGTAGCTGGTTTAACTTTAGTTTGGGAATGACTGCATTAGACTGCAGTTACAAATGAGAAGAGGTCACACTTGGCATCCAAGCTACACAGGCTGCACACAGTGCCCAGGGGAGCATTTGCTGCTGGTATCTGGCTGTTCCATTGAGGGTTTCTGTTCACTGACTAGTGCATTTGAAACATTTAAGGATAATGGGATGGAACCACTGATTTACCTTATCTTAAGCAACTCTCTTCTGGTTTCACTCACATGGAGATACTCTCTTTGATTTTCTATTCCCGGCAGATAGGACTAGTGATAGTGCTTTAAGCATAAATGCTGTCTCTGGTAAACACAGACCAATTTGTAAGTGCAGAGGAAGCTCTGGGTTTTGCAAATGCACAGGAGAACACACTACATTTTTTTTAGTAACATCACTGCTTTTTGTTTATCACTACAAAAAAGTCTGAAATTAAAGCCACATGAATATTAAATGAAGCTTTAAATAATATATTTTCAGTTCTGCCCTGCAGATGGCTTGACTTAAGGGTTCTACTAGTAAACAGTTACAAATATACATGCACACCTGAAACAGACTGATTTTATTTCTTAATTAGTGAAGTGAAAACTCATTAGCAGAGTGAACAGAGAGAGCTTTGAGTAACTTTTAGGTGAACTATAATCTTTCCACTTCCTTTTTTTCACTGTGAAACTAACTGCATGGAAGCAGGAGCTGGTAAGAAACCAGCATGATTTATAGCCAGAAGAGGGAACAGGGTTTTTTTTCAGGAAGTCTATTTTTTGAAGGAAAAAATAAAAGTATGCAATGTTACACAGTGTTTCAAAAACACCATTAGAATAACCATTTTGAAACAACATACTGCATCTCTTTGCATATTAATGAAAGGAAGTAGGGAAATTATTCACTATAAATATATTTGTTGATTTTCTTTTCCTCACTGTCCAAACACTGAGACATTGTCAAGTTCACCTAGTATCAAAAACATTCCACGAGTTGTATAGGTATTATTTCTCTAGTATAGTGATTTTTTATTTTTTTTGAAGTACCTGTTTTTCTATGATGCTATGATGGCTTGCATAATCAAATGTCAACAATTCAGGTCTCTGAAGACATGAATCAAAGCTCCTCAAATACAATTAAAAATCGCAAAGAAAACAACAAAATTAGGAATAGGCATCCTATCCTCAGAATGAGAATTTGATAATGCATATGCTGCTACAGCTCAAATGTATTCAGGTGGAAAGGTATTTCTTTTTGTAAAAATTCTACTAGATGTCATTGTAGAAAAGGGGCACAAATTCCATGTGAGTGCAGTTGAAACAAATGTTTAAATTAACTCAACACATAGTAATTCAAAATGCTTTTCTGATTGCTCAGTTGTACTTCAGGTATATGAATTACAGCTAATAGGAAATGCATGACTGAAGGTCCATACACACACCTACAGATGGTCCTAGCCAGAAGCAAAGAACATGTAAAGCAGGAAAGTGTCAAACAGAAGGACTCATACTGTTAATAGAGAATACTGGCGTGTGTTATCCTGTAGTAAGTATGATTATCAGGCACAGTCCTGATTTGTGTGATAAAAATGAATATAGATTGGGCCAGACTGTAAAGTAGTGTAAATCAACACAGCAGCATTAACTTCAGAGTTGAAGAACCCGGTCATCCTGTTTAATTGACATTTTAAGCCTGAATGAGACCAGCAGATTCTCAGTATCTTGAATAATAATTATACTGTATCCTATATATAATGTATAAAGAGCCATGCTTCTTCTCATTCTAGTGATAGAATTTGGTATTTCTGGGTCAATAAATGTAATGACAAAGAAGGAAATTAACAGCAAATCACTGTGCCTAATAAGGAAGTGTTGATCCAAAATATTAATTCTCTCCACAGGAGGAAGACAGGCTAGACAGTAGGCTGTAGCAGTGCTGCAGAAGAATTGGCAATTAGACAAGTGCTACGTGTACTATCTTTTAAAGTACAAAGAAATGATTTGTCTTTGCCAGACTGTGAAGAAGGGAAGCTGACATAAATTAGAAGACACTAATGGATGTTAGTTTCTTATTATTCACGTTGGCAAGGTTCTCCATCATCTTCCAGGAACATAAGTAACAACTAGAAAAATACACAGAAAGTTTCAGTCTATTATCACAGGCTCCTTCAGACCATCATTTCAAAATTAATCCCTGCAGAAAAACTCAAATGCCAAACAGGACTCAAGAACACAGCACAGCAGACGCTATACATCCCATTTTGAGTGGCCCAAACCCACATAACTCTTTCCATTCTGTTCACCTGTAGCCTGTTCAACTTCTCACCTGTACAAAAAACATGTGCTAATAAAATTGCACTGAAAAGATGCAGAGCAACTCAATAGAAGGAGAGGATATTTAATTAGCTTTACGCACTAGTGTGAGCTGTTCCTGATGAGCAAGTTCTGGGATGGTAAATGCAGAATGCTGCTCCATACTGCCCTGGAAGGCCAGTCAACAGCATGACCACACCAAAACTTCAGTAATGTGAATATTGCAGCACAGGAACACAGGACTGCTAAATGTTGTGTAAAGCCTCCCAAAGAAATGGAGCACTGGTCATGGACTGATTTGGAACAATATCCTTGCAGATATTGAAAACTCAACTGATGAAGTCCCTAAGCAGGAAAACTTCCAACCTATGCGCTTCCAGGGGTATGTTTCTACACCCAAGACTGTCAGTCATTCTTGCAATGCCCGATTTCCCCTCAGCGATGCCTCATTTTAGCTACTCTGGTTCAGAAAAGTAAGTAAACCACAGACACAGATCACTTTAATGGTGCTGAAGAGTCAGAAAATGAAGGTTTTTAAGCACAAATGGGGAAGAACAGTGCTTGATAATTGCATTAAAATGTAAACTGACAGAGGCATTTAGATGACTGAATGTACAAACGTAACTGCTTTTTACCCAGCTGAGCTCAGTTCTGTCTGCACCTTCACACATGCCTCCTGTTTGAAGAATTCATGGACAGTGAGACCAGGATAGATAAGGAGGTTGTGAGGGTCTCCCACGTATCCTCCAGGCCCCTTATGGCACTAGGTTTTCAGGCTTTTTTGTTTTGGTTTGGTTTATTTTATGAACAAATTTGGATCCTGATGTTGCTTATTTTAGTATCTCTTAGGCAAGCAGCTTATTTTAGTACTTATTAATTCACCTTTGTTTTAGCAATTGGAAACCTAGTCCTTTGGATTAATATCCAAGCTGGTTAGATATAGCAAGTGAGCACGTTGTTAAGTTGCCTGCTACACTGAAGTCCCATTTCAAAGCTCCAGCCCAGGAAGCACACTTACTAAAGTAATACAGTCAGCACCTACAGATGTAACACCTACCTCAGCTTCTACATGCACACAGGGCTTTAGAAAATGGCTTTGTTACTGATGGACAAATAAATGCATGCATACCTGTACCATTCCTCATGTATAGAGAGTTCATGAAAAATCTAATACCTTGTCACAACTTGTATCAAAACATTACATTTTTGAGCATGCATATGCAAAATAGGAACAGACCCAGGTTGGAAACAGATTTAGCGATAACTGGTTTTGTTTGACAGATTTTACAGACAGCAACCTCACATGTAGGGACTTGTAGGTATTCCACAGCTTTACTGTGTGGTGATGGGGAAGATAAAACAAACACTTTTCCTTTATCTGATTGTGTGTAAATTAATGATTCAACTGCTATATCAGTGATAAGATGATTGCTAAATGGTGCTTCTCAACTTCTATCAATGGCCTGATGAAAGGAATTAACACTGACAGTGATAAGTTGTTTTCTCGGGCATTGAGACTTCATGGCAAGAGAAGATTTCTTTTGCGGTCAAAAGACATTTTATCAGTTGAATATTGTTCTTCATTAAATGCATTAGAAGAGTTCAAGGATTTGCCTGACATCTAAGCAACTTCTGGATTATCATTTTGCCCCTCCACAGTGCTGTGCATCATCTCTCTTTACTGAATGCACGGCTGTAATGCAGATCAATTTGTTCACCATCTTTCTTCTGTCACTTATTCTGTTACATTTATCTCAGTAATTTATTACAGACCTCACCTAATCTGCCTCCAGGTTTTGAGGGTTCCTTAATGTAAATGTGTTTGCTCAAATATGTCATGCTTAATAGACATCTTTTAGGATGATGTATGGCAGACTTAATGTATTTACCACATTAATCAGGCTTGTTTCCTTCACACCTATTTCCATTCCCTGAGAAAGAGAAAACATAAATTCAATAGCTGTTTACTTAGTACTCCATTAAAAATACCCAAAGTTTTAGCAGCTTACATAATGGTGGATAAACCCAAGTCTTTTGTTTGGCAAAGGTGGGTATCCATTAAAAGGCAAATTCAGAAATGAAACTGAAACATTCTTTTTCAGTTCTGGTGTTCATCAGATCTAGATTTCAGAAAGAAATTAAGAGAAACAAGGTAGACAGCATTGGTGCAAGGATCTGTCGATTAGAAACGGTATCGGTATGGAAACAAAAAGGTAGGCTCTACATCATGGTCTAGAGTTGTGGGGAGTCAGATAATGAGCAATACTGGGGCACCACACAAGCAGTAAAGAGTGACCACCAGTTTAAAGTGATGCAGGTGATCAAACATGGAAGGAAAGGTGAGAAAAGAGTATCTTGGCAGTAAATGGGTGTATCTGTGGGAAAACCATACAGAAGAACCAGAAAGAAAAGAGGAGTCAGAGACAAACAAATTTCCCTGGGCTACTAGAAAGAATGCAGGTCCTTCTCCTCATAGAAAAGTCTGCTTATCAAGTGTGTTTTTTTATTATCATAGATATAGTTTCATAGTATGGCTACTGGTGCTGAATAAAACAATATCAGAATACACAGATAAGGCTATCATCTTTAGTATTTTGATTCCTCAATACAAATAATTATAATGCTGACATTTCATTTTAAGTTGAACCCGCTTACATCTACAACATGTTTTATGTCCTACGTTTGCTATCAGCATATCTGTAAAATTGCTATCAAGCTGCTAGCAACTTATCTATAAAACTTGCTGTGAAGGACGTTCCTGGTTTCTACCAAAAATGTAGTTTGATCACTTTTCTTTGTTGCATACAAAGCTTAAAGAGGTGGACTTTAAAACACAATGCAACATATAAAATACTAACACCACCTCCTTTTTGGAACATTAGATATCTAAGGGATTCAACCAAATGTTCTCTAAAGAAGACAAATCTCAAAAAAGTTGCTTAAAAGACAGACATTCCTTTTCCTGACCAAATTGCCTTTAAATAAAAGTGCAAAACCCTTCTGCAAGGTTGCTCTTGGAAAGCAGAAAAAATGATGACAAAGCCTGCCATAAGCTTAGCCGATGATTATCAAGAACTGTAATGGAATTGAGCACTGGGCTACAGCAGAGCTACAAAAGAATCCCTTGACCTCAGTGTGTGTTTTTGTTCTAGCACAAAGCAGCAAAGTCTACAATGCACTTTTAATGTTGCTTTGATAGTGTGGAAGCCCAACCCTCTATCTAGCTAGAGGCTTTTGAAAACCCTTTTAAGGAAAATGCAAGCATTTTCTCTGTATTATAGAAATGCCAGTAACTATGAGCTTCCCATTTAATGTTGGATGAATCAATTTTGAGCAAGTGACCTGGACCTCTAATGAAAATTTGACAAAAATTAGATCCAAGTCTTTCTTCAAAGTTTCAAAAATTCTGACTTCATTTATCGTCGCAATCTTTGCCTGGCTCTACATTTCACCTGAAATACTCCAAATAAACAATAGGGGTCAAAGCCACAGTTAGATAATTTCTTTCCAAGAACTGTGAATCTTTCTGCTGTGGATTCTAATCCCAGCCTGCCTCAGGGAATTAACTCCCCGTACAACTTCAGTAGGCAGCATCTTGTGCTTCCACTGGAGCAGATAGTACCAACACCCAGATATATTTTGGATTGCTACTACCAATTTTTGTGTTTTGCTCTCTAGAGTACCCACAATGCTCAAGTGAACTGCAGGTCTATTCAGATTTTTAACATTTATTTTATTTTTACCAGTTATGTCATTTCAAGAACAAAACCTACCTGCATTGATGTCCCTGATGTCAAAGCTCAACAGGCTTTTATTAAAGGCCTTTTAGTTCAATCAGTAACATATTAAAGATAACATTTGAAAGCAAAAACTTTCCAGTTCAATAAAATAATTATTTTAGCAGAACTGTCCATGCTTTCAGGCACTCCCTGAACTTCAGTGCTTTAGACCAGAAGTGCTTGTTTCATTCATTCAGGACTTGCTAAAGTTGTATTCACCACTGGAAATCTGCTATGGTAAATAAACATATTTATACACAGAAATACCTCTGGTCAAAAAAAATAAATCCTCATTCTTTGTATTGAAACCATAAATTTAAGAATAGACTTGAAACCTTCTCAGACACCTCTCATCTGCCTATTTAAGGCTGGTGAATATATGCTGAGATTGTGTTTTGTGTGAAGCTTGAGTATGCCATTAGTAAAAAGCATATTCAGTGTTGATTCACTTCTCTAGTGAACGTGTCGCCCATTTAGGGTGACAAAGAGAAAAGGAAACCGGATCCAGAGAAATGATTATCATGTGGCTTTCAAACATGGGGTCTGGTAAATCACTAAAGTATTGATGTCTGAGAAAATGGCACACTCAGTCTTTCCTCCTTCAACCTCAGCATAGGTTTGTATCAACACTGAAGAATGACACGATTAATTAGGACTAACTTTCCTCTTCATTACAGATATATATTCTTAAGAAAACAAGGTCAGGAACCTTTTAATTTGTGTAGGGACCTGCATAGCAAAAAATACGTTTGCTCCTTTGAGATGTCTGTATTTTGGCCGTAACAGATGAATGCTATAATCAAGGAAACTCTCTTTGTTATGACTGTTACTGCATAACATAGTATTCTCATGTGAAGTTGTCTGCATGAATGAATTCTTCAG
The DNA here is from genome assembly GCA_013398125.1 of Aegotheles bennettii. Taxonomy (NCBI): domain Eukaryota; kingdom Metazoa; phylum Chordata; class Aves; order Caprimulgiformes; family Aegothelidae; genus Aegotheles; species Aegotheles bennettii. Next base: position 653,791 of record VZRW01011289.1, on the reverse strand, counting down.
TAATTAGCATTTGTTTGCTTCTGCTATGGATTTTTGGCTTTTCCCTGGAGCTGTTTATCAATGGAAACTCTTAATACATTATAATTAATACAACAACACTTTTTAGGATTAGCTGCTAATTTGAAACAGCAGTTGAAAGATGAAACATTAAACTTTCTCACAAATGCTTTTTTCTTCTCAAGAGCTCCAGTTGTTAACTTCTCTATATAAAGGTGTCATTTGTAACTCATGTAATTTTTTTGGCTGTTGTGACAATGGGGAAACTCAAGACAAACACTGACACTTCTACTCCCTTGGGGGAAACAGAATTATTTTTCTTTTGTAAAATGAAGGATTTGTTCTGGTTACATGGGAGCAATACTGTCAGGAGCTTGACACATTGTCTTTGCATTCAATAAAAGAATTTTATTTATAGGAATATTTGGAGACCCTGCTGTACTTGCCTGAGCTGAGGAGTCTCTCATGACACGGAGGGAAAGTCAACCTTTTTATCATGTCCTTCCTCTTATTAGGTACTTTTCCCACATCATCATTCTTTCAAAAACCCAGCTACTTTACTGGAAAGGGCTTGAGGATGGAGCTCTGAAGATGACTGGACCTCATAGTGATACTTGTGGATTCTAAGGTCTCCTGTCTGTAGAAACTGGGAGCACAGGTAGAAGCCGTGCTGCCAGGGCCATGTTTGGCATTCTCACTGACAGTACAGCAAAAGCATGTAAGGAATAACATATTTTTGTTTTAAATTTTTTTTAAAATGTGTTAAATACACGCTTAAGTACAAAATAGCAAAATATAAATGACTGCTTCACGTGGAAATGAACATTCTGCATCCTGAGATACAGGTATACAAGAAGGTAAATTTTATATTACTGTGCATTCTTGTATTCTTTCAGTTTAGCAAATCCAAAAAGTTAGCAGAATACTTAAATTTGTCTAGATAAAGAACTGACAATAAATGAAAAACCTAGCAATTGTCAGTTTACAAGTTTTTAGTTTAACACGCCCAGGAGTATCTCATTATTAGAAAGTGATGAACCAGCACTGTCTTGCATGATACCAAACTTGAAGACCCTTTAGTTATATATATATACCTTGTTTATTAGCTAACTGGGCAGAACCAATGTCAATTTAGGTATTTTACACTGACAACTACAGCAACATGTGCTTTTCCTATTATGCAAAGTACATCTTCAATGTCTTTCTACCTCTTCTATACATTCAGCTCTATTTTGTTAACAGTTTAGATCAAAATCAGTAGAATAAACTCATTAAAGTACAGCTACAAAACCACAGTGAACTTTGTTTTCTTAAAACAACTGTTTATGATGGTGAAGAATGCAGTAAGAAATTAATTTACAGCCCACTGAAATTTTCAAGATTTCAAAGATGTTCCTGTTCGGGAAGAACTCCCAATGCTGTGAAACTGTCCCATGAAAACAACACACCAAAAGCCTCTATCAGGGCATGAATAGCACAAAGGACAGAGTAACTGCCCTCTTTGATCAGACTAAGGATTTGGCTCACCTAGCATTTACAGAGCCATCCTTCACGTATCAATCCCTTCTGCTCCTGACAATCAGAAGCTTAGGAGCTGATAACAAAGAAAGCAGAATTTGGCTCCCTCACATCTCAGATAATTCTCCATACCAACAAGTTCTTTATAATGTTCAGAAGTTCTTCCTTGCGTATTGTTTTGACTAAAAACTGCAAGCCGACGTAGCAAATGTCCCAAATGAAAGTTTCCTAAAGCTGCATAGAGTTTCAGTCTTGAAAAAAATCAGTGTGCTTTTATGAAAACCTTTGTATTGGAAAAATGGCAGAACCTCTATCAAGGACTTTGATAAAACAATCTGAACGAGACCTAGGAAAGCCTGCTAGCCACAAAGAGCAATGTGGACATAAAGATGCAGAAATACCAATGTAAGATAACCCACAGCCTGATGAGGGTGGCATAAAACACAGCAAGATACTGATTTAGGAGTATTCAGGGAGTGCACTTAGTGCAGTAATGCTTCTAATTTCCAAGGCTTGGGCTTGTCCTGCTGAAATAAGTAATGACTGGTACATTCTGCATTAGGACTCACTGTGCTAATGTTAACAAATTTGCTTAGACTTCTATTAGTTTTACTGTGCCAATGCCACCTACTGCATATAATGACTCCCATCATCAAAGGGTTTCCTGACATTAACAACTAGATCCTCCGAGCAAACTCCTTGAGTTATTCTAGACAGTTTGACAAGGCAGAATAGGCATGGCTGGCATCCTGTGTTCAGCCTTTAAGAGATGTCATTGCTGAGGGAAAAGAAGATGCTTTTGTAATTGGTATAATTCAGATGGAAAGGTCCTTGTACGAGCTATGGGAATTTCTCAAGGGCAGCACTGCCTGGCATCTCTGCAGCACTGTATACTGTGGACTTGTATAGACCTGGGCCACAGAGCTACCTGCCACTCTATCCACGTCACCAGCCCTGAAAAAGGTGAAGAAAAAGGTCTTTTCTTGTCAAAAAAGGCCTTTGGTGCACAGGAGGGCTAGAACCACAGTGAAGACCTTTGCTAGCTAACTCAGTGCCTCATGAACCCAAGACACAATTGAAGATTGACTCGGGAATGCCAACCAACCTGCCCCATAACCTCTATGTCCTATCAGAGACTCAGATTTGGTGCCTATCCGAGGAGTAAAATATTAACACCCCCAAAAGCCACCTGCATTAGATATTTTAACATGTACTGAGGTTAAAAATTAGTACATGCCGACCAAGAAGCAGGGTGCAGGGTGCTACCCTCCTGAAAAACATAGAGCAAAGGCAACTTTATGTTCAATAACACCTTTATGATCTTCTGAACAGACACCTCATTTGCTGCTCCTGGTTGAGTTCATCACAGTAATTATTCTGCTATTCAGAATTTTATTCAGAATTTTACAAATCAAGGCCAGATGTCAGACTTACAGTATATCAGTATTATTCCCACTGAAAGTATCATGCACAATGACCCTCGAGTTAAGCCACTATATGTCACCAAGTTTTGGAGGCTGAAATGATCCTTCTTATCCAGATTCCAAAGCCCTTCTGTCAAGCATTGCACTGATCCACAATTGGCAATGGTATATACTCATCTTTTATATAGTTGGTGAAATCTGGCTATCCAGGAACAGAGATAAATGCATTCTAAAGCTGACATTAGGTGGGCAAACAAATAAAGTAATGAGAATTAAACATGTTTTTTTCCAAGAATTGAGACAGCAATAAAAATCCAGTGTAAAATATAATGATGTACCTATCACATGACTCTGACACGCAGTCCTTGTCATGGTGTCCTCCTCCTCTTCTTGCAGGTTTTCTGTGACTGCTTTAGCCTGTACATAGTACAACAAAAGCGAACAACATCTCTTACTGCTTATGTTGCTTCAATATAACTACAGAATATTTTTTCAGAAACAAACCAGAATAAAGTTACAGGGCAGCTAAGAGTGGAAGTATGTACCCTGTCTCATTCTATGAACGATATCTGAGCATAACAACTTTAACTTTAGTCACAATATACAGCAGCCAAACAAAAAAATGCCAGGGAGATGCAATTCCTCCAAAGGAAGTCTTTTCCTGCATTTTTTTTTTAAAGGACTTATGCTCAGGTCTCCTAACCTCTTATTTCTCTCTAGAAATAGAAATTTCAGATTCTGTGCTAAAAAAAATGAGAACTTAGAATGTGATGTGGTATCTCTCTAGTTCAGTTTGCAAACACTGAACTTTGGGAGTTTTTTTTTCTGCGTTTGCTACAAAGCATTTACTAGCTAAACAGAGAGAAAAACTTCATTTAAGAATGCAGTGCACACTAAGAGCCTGTATGTGTTATTTAAGTACGTGTTATTCAAATATATTTTATTTTTCAGATCAAGGCATATTTTTGCTCTGTTCTCTGCACTCCTACTTCCCAAGCATATATATAATCTGAGTATCTTCCTAGCATACAGTGAAAGCCCCTTCCATTACATGCCATCAGTGGCCATATTTCAAATCCAGGGACATATTTTTCTGCCATGCTATATAAATCAAACTGGAATGACGATACTTTCAGGGTGATGAGAGAAGAATATCAGCACCGCAGAAAAAACTACTTTCAGTATCTCAGAGATCTTAAATTATTTGCTAATCACTCTCCACTGTTTTAAACCACTTACAAAACATTCACAATAACATTAAATATGTTCTGTAATCTGAACCAGTAGAATTTATGATCATTTGCATGACATATTCTTGATCATAGTATACATTCTGCTTGCCTGTCTTACACAAGTACCCCTATTGACCTCTCGTGACTATCCTGAGTTAGACATTGAAGACTCACTCTATATTTATAGAAGTGCATTTATAATCTCTTAATCTCAGAGATTTGATTACATCATTTTTCTTATGAAATGGGGATCTTCAGCCTATGGAAAATGAAGAGTATGTGATCATTTGGCATTGAATTATGGGCAGAACAGTTTCTCACATTGGCAGACTGCATGGTGGTCTGTGGCTTGCTGCTGATGTGACACCTCACAGTATTAGGACAGATCTCTGGGTATTCCCCAGACACACAGGCTGCAGACAGACAGTGCTATACAAAATGCCTGGTGTCTTGATTTTGGTGTCACAATTCCACTTCACAAAGCAAAGTCCATGGCTTTTCTAAATTACACCAGGCTGTAATAAAATCACAAAGACGAAATTAAGCAGTGCAGCACAAAAATGACTGTATCTCACCTTAAGCTCCAGTCAAGGACATGAAACACCACTGGGGAATATGGAATATCCTTGGTGTGGGCTAAAGGATTATGTATTTCTGTTGGCTGGCCTTTAGAGCAAAGTGCTTTTTTGATGAACACTAACGGGAAGCATATCCCTCTGAAGGTGAATGCACAAGGCTGCCATTGGTGGAACATTGCTTTCTCCATAAATTCAGTGGCAGTCAAGCAATAACGTTCTTTGCATGATCAGAAATCAGAGGTAATTAGTGCATATGTTACGGCATAACAGTGCCCAAAGTCTTTACCTAACATATCATAAGAGAAGAGATTTGATCATCAAAAATTAAATAGGCTTTAAAGGAAAAACTTTCTAGAAAATTAATATTAAAAAATGTTATGGCTAGAATTTAAAGTAGTAGTATATATGTGATAGGCAGTTTCAAAATGCAGCAGCTTCTGCACGGAACCCGTATGACTGAATGCACTTTGCGTTATTCAAAAAAGAAAATAAATCTTCTTAGTTTAGGGCTCTTCACAAGATTTATGCTGTTTTCTCCAAAAGCATTAATTTTGTCTTTTTACAAGCAAAAAAATGCACAACAGGCCGTTCTACTGCATGTGACTGTTTCCAGTCACATCTATCTCCCAGTCCTTTAAAATCTGTTTCAAAGTAAGCAGACACCAAAGAATAACTGGAAATGATAGCAATAAGATGCATGAACTTCGAATTCAAAGACTTTCCATTGTTTTTCTTGTAGAAGTTTGGAGGACCAGATGAAATATCACATACTGTGAAATCTTAAGGTATATCTCTTTCATAAGTTTGCATTAAGAACTGTAAGCACATTTTTGTTCACGTTATTCTAGATGTCCTCAGTCTTTTGGCACTAGATATTTCTTTCAGGAATTAAGTGCCACAAAAAACATAACATCTTTGTGCAACTCAAAAAGATGAAGTATATAATGTAACTTAAACTTCAAAACAATACAAAAAATACTTTGATTCCTAGCAAACAAAAAAGTGTATGGTACAGGACAGGTAATGCCTTTTCCCCATGACTAATATGTCCTTAAAAACTAAACAGTGCAATTAGCATTTCTCCATTATTTATGTATGTTAAGGACAATCTCTGTAGTTCCCTGATAAAACAAAGTGTGTTTCTTGCAGATATACTTAAAGTCCTAAATGACTATTATTGCTGCACTTAGAAAGACTTGACAAAATGACAGACAAAAAGCACAGCAAATTATTACAGCATTAGAAAATAATAAGTTAGAAAGAAAATGTTGAAGCAATGTGTAGAGTTTTTTTGTACTTCTGTACCGTGAAGATATACCCCAAGCTGTCAGGACCATATTAAATGGGGCATAGTTAAACTGAGTGGCTCTGATAAGGGGCTCTGCTTTGCTATCAAAGTTCTAGATCAGTTGGATTGAATTTCCTGCATATTGCACATTTCCAGACTTTCATTCTCTCTCTTTCCTTTCAGTGACACTACAAGGACAGCCTTAGATATGCTTATAATTTGTGGTTTTATAATGCAGGAGACATCTACATTTTCAAAGAAGAGATGATACCACAGGAGTCAGGAGGAAGAAGTTTTCCAGTGCATTCATTCTGCATACGTTCCCCGTAAGCTGTAAAAAATGACCTTGCAGATGTTCTTAGGAAAGACATCTGCATTAAAGTAAAAAATCATTTGCCTGAAGTTGAAACCACGTGTGGGATACTTTAACCTTAAGCACCCTAAACATTAGCACTAAGCTAAGAGTTTTTCCAGTTCCCATTATGAAACTCTTTGAAATTTGTTTTACCCTTGAAACACATCCCAAAAAATTCGTATTTCAGATTCCCTCAGATGAAAGAGTTGCATGTGTTCTACTTGAATAAGCCAGTTTTATTGGAATAACAACAGTAATAGCCTCAACTTCATGTTCAGTATTATATTTGGCACCACTTTTCACATTATTCTGTGAAAATTGCAACTCTTGTTAATAATCATAATAATATGGTCAAGACAGCTATCAGGAATGAGAAAAGAATGCTCATCAAGTTAAAGCATCTCTGTTCTCCTGGTGCTTGGACTTTAATACATCACAGGAAAGGCCCTTTCTAGGCAAAAAATTGCTCACTAAATTCTAAGGTTAATTACTAGAATCTTCACAAGGAAGGGCACACACTCAGTCTGACTTTAGGTTACAATCCTAGACACTGTGTGTACACTTCTTGATGCAGGAAAGTTAGTACTCACATAACTTTTCAGGAACCAGAACCTAACAGCTAACAGAAAATAATTTGTCTTCTGCATTGCAACGTTCCTACTCTCTAGGTAAATTAAAGTACCAAGTACAGTTAGTACCTTATCAAATCATATAACTAACTACAGGGCATTAACAGGGAGATTTTCCATAGTACAAAGATACATGGGTCAAACGTATGTTTTTGCTATTGAAAGACTCCCTCTTAAGTGACAAGTATTCCCAAATGTGGTCAAATACTTTGCCTTTTCCCCACTAGCAGTGCACTTTTTGGGCTTAATGAATTCTATCATGTTCAGAGGAACGATCAACACTGGCATGCAATTTTCAGGGAAAGGGTAAAAAAGGAAAAAAAATGGTCCTATTATTTCACTCTACTACAGTATGATTATAGCATCTTTGTGCATGTATCTCCACTGGAACTGAATTGCCAGCTGAAGCAGTAGGATCTTCACGACTAGCTGTATAATCTGGCCTACAGTCAAGCTGCCAACTTTTGTACAAATTCACAATTCTCCAGCTACACAAAATCTTTCTGTCATATATAAATAGTTAATATCATGTTTGTCTGTACTGGCCATAAGGAACACATCCAGAAATTAAAAAGAAGGCAACAATGTTTTCATGTACTAAAGCACTTACCAGGGTCTGATTCTGCATTTCCATATCAGCTTTTGTGTTGATGTTTTTCTTGTGGTTTCCTTGAGAGCTGATAGAGCTGCCGTGAAGAGAGGAGCCCTGGGAGCTGCCCTTTGACACACTCCTGTAGGAAACATTATTCGATCCACTTTCTGTCTGCTGAGCTGCTTTCTTATCAACTCTGCAGGTAGAGAGTGATTCCTCTGATAAATTACATTGCCCTTCTTCAATCACTCTACTTTCCCATTCCTTTAATGTTTAAAGTAACCTCTCTGTATCTTTCTGTCTCTAGACCTTTGAGTGATAAATGTTTCTAACTAGCCTTGATCAAATCTGTCACTTGCAATTTCAGGTAGTATATCAATTTAGTCTTTCACATATAATGATTTATATTATATTTGGGACTGCTGTGGGGCAAACGTGAAAACACAGTATAGCAACTGCTAAGTTCTTCTGTCACCAAAGGTTGTGGTAGTTAGAAAGGTAATTCATTCTGACTAGCTATCAAATATATGTTTGCTGGTTACAATACATTAAGATGGAATACATTAAAACATGTGCCTAATTATCCTCTATTTTTGCACCCCATCTGACTAGATTCTTGATTTCTGGAATCCTCTGAATTTCTATCAACTTCGATGTAACTTGCCATTCTTTAATTTCAAAGACCATTGGTTTGGTTAACAAAATAACATGAACAAAATTATCATCTCATTATTAATGCTTTTTCCTGTAGAGATTAAAATCCTGATAGTGTACCTACTGACTGCTACTATGCATTCTTATTCTGAAAGGAACATACATTGAACGTAGCATCTGAGCATGTGTACAGCTACAGGGTACAACAACAACACATCCCAAATGGTGTTCCAGAGTTTTACCTGTTTAAAAGCTCTTTCATAAAACTGTCTTTTGGTGAGTACGTAGCTGTGGTGGAACCTTTGACTTGCTTACACTCAATCTCACCAGCCGTGTCTTGTAAAGGTTTCATAATTTTGCTCTCCATGACATCAGATAAAATGTCACTGTTGTCTGTTTTCCTGTTAATTTCATTTTCTATTTCACAGTGTTGTTCGGTTTTCTTTTTTTCTTTTCTTCTCTCTAATTTTGCCTGCTTAATCCCAAATCCTGAAACTTTTGCATCTTTTTTTTCTACTTTTGTTTTAGGAACATCAGTTTTTCTGCTACTCAGTGCTGGGAGCTTACTCTTTCGAAAACCAAACCAACTAGCTATAGACTGCCCAGTCTTTTGTTTAGTCTCTGCAGTGGGAGATTTGGTTTGTCCCTGACCCTTTTGCACATTTTCTTGGATGCATAACATGACTTTCTCCTCTATTGTAGGTTGTAGAGTCGGTGAACTCAAAACATCGGTAACCTTCTCAGAGGCTTCTGCTAACTTTAAAGACAGTTGCTGTCTTCGAGACCTTGTTGCTTCCAGTTTATGAGGACATTTCATTTGATCTGAAGTTTGAAATGATGAAATTTGTTTGGAAGATACAGTAGCTGATGCTTCTAACTCCAATTCTGCTGGCAGAACATTTTTTTTACTTAGAGCTTCATGTTTAAAACTTTCAGTGCTTTTCTCACTCTGGACAGATAGACTGCGTGCATCTTTCTGAGGAAACGGTTTGTTTCCATCACATTTTGAAATGTTGTGAAACAATTCTACTTTTGGAGGTGATCTGAAGGGCAGTTTGCTTGGGCTTCCATGCTGGCTATTGCAACTACCCTTATTTCCAAGAGAACCTTGTCTGGAATTGGAATTTTCTGTGGTTTTAGGAGTATATGAAAGAGTCTCTAGTATCACTGTTGACCCAGGAATGGCTTTGATTTGAAGTCCTTCCACAGCTGAGTTCTGCCTTGTTAGAGAATTTCCCCTGTCAGAAGTGTTTGTAATAATCTGAGTCCGTACTTTTCCGTGACCTTCTGTCACAGGGGCAGATGGCTTTTCCCCTCTGTGAATGCTAAAACTCTGACTACGAGCTTTTGCTCCATTCATGCCCAGAGCTGGCTTCAAGTGTGACTTGTTGCTAGAAGAAACAGATCTCTTAACTAATTTGTTTTCTAATCCATCTACTCTGTCTACCACCAGGTTGCAGTTTTCATGTGAATGAGGTGATGCTGTATCCATACTAAGTCCCACAGTAAAATTATTTTTTACTTCAGTATCTGATGTAGAGTCTTTTAATTCAGCATCCGTTGCACCTCTAGTGGTTACACTTACAGATTCATTTTGCTTGTACTTACTTGAACTCACATTACTTTTGGAAGCTGCATTTATACTGTCTTTTTCCTGCTTTCCTGGTACAGTAGAGCTCTTTCGGAGAAGTTGGGGAGATTTGACAAATAATTTCAGTCCTACAGGGAGACGGGTTTTCATTCCTTTCTCATTAGAGTTTTGGGTAGCGTGTGCAATGTCACTACCATGAAACAGAGTTGAAAATGTGGAATTGTTTACCTGAGATAATAAAGGCTCACTTGTGCTTGTTGTGTAACATTGAGGAGTTTCAGGGAGAATGTTTGGCATCTTTTGTGGCTGATCCACCCCACTGTCACTGGAAATATCCTTTTTGCTGGAATATACATCTTGTGAAGAAGTTGTTTCCAATGACGGACAACCTAGAGAAAAGGACCTGGCTTTCTGAAAATCTGTGTTGGAAAATTCCCGATTCCTGTGCAGACCCAGCTGATTCGGGTTTTTTGGGCAGACATGCTTTGTAGAAACTTTGGAAAGTCCTTGGTATGCATTATGGGGTTGCTGAGATACGCATTTATTTTGCATAATTGCTTCTACATTTTCTTGAAGGTAAGATAATTCAATTTTGGCCCCAGAAGATACATTTTTTGCTTGCATTTCATGACTAGATTGATTATGAAAGCCACAGTTCACAGTTCCTTTTAATGGTGATGATTTCAGTGTATTTTTTGCTGTTTCACTGGGACCAGTTCCTCCTAACTTTACTGCTACAGGTGGCGGATGGGCATAATTAGGCCGAATCAACAGGGATGTTGACCTGCCTGGAGGAAGGGGTGGAGATGGTGATCGAGCTTCTACTGTTGCTAAATCAAAATGAAAATCTCTGGTTGGAGGTTCTCCATAGTCACTGGGCTCTATAAGGTGCTGAGGCAACAGTGGTGATGCAGGACTCTGACTCTTTGGATACTTTGACCCGTCGCCTCTGCCTGGACGTTTCAAACCAGACAGGAGGTGGGCTGGGGGCTTTGGAACCTGGAAGTTGACTTTTGAATCAAAATTACGAGGTGGACTTTGTGCCTTTTTGAATCTTGAAATCTTTACAGGTGGCAGAGCAGGTGATTTTTCAAGGGTTGCAGGGCCCACTGCTTGAGCTAAAGGTGTCTCCTCACTCTCCATCACCACAGTTTTTTGTGGAGAAAATTTACCTCTGCTGGGTATTTTAGTCAAGTTTGGCTTTTGATTGATTCCTGCATGCACAGTGAAGGTTGAATTGGCCTTGCATGATACATCACACGCTGGTTTCACTAGTTTTTGTCGTGGAGTATTTTGCAGTGTCACTCTTCCACAATGTGAAGATTCACTGCAGGTCACGGGGACAACTGAATCTTTATTCCCTGTATTATCTTCAAGAGTCTGTTTCTCGGTTTCAAATTCAGGTCTTTCTAAAGCAGTGCAGTTTCTAGCATTGGTTCCTGTCTGCAAATCAGTTATTCCCTGAGGTACAAATTCAGTATATTCTGCACTGGACCTAGTTTGTGGCTGGTTGATTGAAATTTCATTTCTTGTTACAGTGACAACTCCAGTTTGATGCGAGCTGAATTCAATAGGCTCACCATCCTCAGCATCAAATATTACGGTAATGCACTCTTCAGAAGAGGTCTTTTTTACAACCTTTTGTTGTTTAATGAAATTACATGTCTTTGGCCTAATGTCTGAGTGAGCACATATCTGTTTTTCCTCCTTGTCAGTAGATATAAACTGAGAATTCTCTGTGACTTTGAGCATGTCAGAGGTCTTCGTGTACTTCTCAGTAAAAGGAGTTGCTAATAAATCTGATGGACTTTTCTCATCACTGCTTTCTATATGCAATTCATCCAAGATTTCATTGTCATCAGTATCTGAAAGCTGAAAATTAAGGTCCTTCCAGCCTATATTAGCATGGCTTTGATTGAACTGTAACTCAGGCAGCTTTGCTCTGGTGCATGATTCTATTTCTGCCTGAAATCCACTCACAAAACTAGTCAATTTTTCAGGTCTTTCCTTTGAATTAAAATATGAACTTCTTTCTGGCAAGCGTTTCCTGTTAGGATCCCAGTCAAAGAGACTGTCAGAAATGCTGTGAGTTAATTTGTTACAATAGGTCCGGCAGTCTTTGCTTGGTACTTCCTGCAGCAACAGTAAGGATGAAGAGTCATCATCTGCATCATCATGTGAATCTGAATCATAAGAAAAAGTTTTGTTATGCTCAATGCACATACTTCCTATTTCCATTGGCTTACAATGAGGCTGCTCGTTATGGCTGCCACATTTAACTCCAGGGGAATATATTCCTTCATTAGAGTTCATGCAATCTTTGTAACCCCATTTTGATATTACTGAAGGTGATTCAAGTAATATTTTTTTCTTCTGTAATTTCTTCAGCGCTTCTAAGATATGGTTTTCCTTGATACGAGTTGGAGGTAGATCATCTGCAGGACTTGAGAGGTTGCTTGGGAGTGAAGAACCAATGCTTATTCTTTTATCCCAGCTCATGGATGGCTGTTTAAAACAAAATAAAACTCACATATTACTCACAAGTGCTGTTAATAAAAAGTGCTACCATTTTAGTAAAGAGATTTAGGAGTTGCATAGGGCATTACATTTCCTCCATTGCTATTAATAGCAATGTTCTTTTTTTAATAAAGGATTTCATGGTGGTGTGAAGGCTGAAGTGCATTTAAAACCTGTAGGAAGAACAAAACAAATGGAAGGATTAAGATAAAGAAGAATAACAATTTGGATTGTGAAAGACAGAAAAAATGTCAGAATAAATTAGGAAAGTGAGCAAACTGGAGTGATAAAGGAAGTGTTAAAAAAAATTAAAAGGGGGGAGAGTGAGAGGGAGGTAGACAAAGGGAAGAGAACCCTTACTGAGTTTAGTGACAACAATTTTAAATATAAGAGAGAAGAAAGTGAAAAAGAATTCTGAAATAGTCAGCTTTTCAATTAATCTTGTTTCAGATTAATTTCAGCTAATAAATGAAGAAAATTAATTTTATTTACCCTTTTGCTGCATGTCTTTCCATCATGCCAAGTGTGGGAGGAACCACTGGAATATTCACTGCAAGCACTTGAGAGGGAAAGTTCACTGCTACTGCAGCTGCTCCGGGGATACAAGCGGCAAGCACCTGTCATATTTAATTGACTCTGGCATTTCAGGACAGGTATACTGGATTTCACATTCTGCTGGCATTCCTAAAATATCAGAAGAAACAGAAATATCTTATGGGTGGAAAAAGATCATTTAACTTCCCCTTGATTAAGAAAAAGCAAAAGCTGCTTACACCTTACTGTTATGCCATTAGCATCTGGTGAATTTAATACAGAGAATTAAATTAAAAATTGCTAACATTTTCATTTGTCGGGTGAAAAATCCACAATCTTCCATGTTTTCTGCTTTATTCTCAAACCAGTATTCTGCTCTTCTTTTGGTAAAGATTATTCTGAGTCTATTTGAATTACACTTTGTACATAAGCAGCGTGCTCCAGTAAGAGACAGAAAACAAAGTTATAAGAATACAAGTACATCTTGACAAGTGCATTATAGCCCTACAATGTAACAGATGAGGCTGTACACCCTGGACAAGGTAAATTAATTTAGTATCCCAACCAGAATGTCCACTGAGAATGGAATCTCTCCATTACAGTCTAATTTTGGTTTCCTATCTAGTTCAAAGCTTTGTCTAAGAAACTCTCTGACGTAGGACAATCCATCTTTGTGTCGCTTGCAGACAGCTGAAGCCTCTTGCTTATGCAATTTATTGACACTTTATGGCTGCCTTTAGTACTTGTGCAGTTATCGCCTCTCTCCAAATGCAATTTCAGCTGACTGTGACTAAGTGCCAGCTTTGAGGAAGAGAGTAATGAAGAGCAGATAGCACTTTAGGTAAAATATTAAACCTCTGTAGGAGTATCTAGGATGCCTTTAATTTGTTTTCAAACTAATACTCTTGTGCCTAGCAGTGTTAGTAGCAGCTTCTTTAATGTTAAGTGCCTGCACCATTCTGTTATGCTATTCTCCAGTTTCCTTGCAGAATCAGACATCTTTTTAATTAGCAGGAACACGAGACAGTGACATGACTCTGTTTCATAGAACTTTGCTTTGGATTTAATTAAGGCAAGCTCAAACAGTATTTATGCATTTTCATATGTAGATATAGCCCAAATTCATTTTGCTTATGCGAAAATTTTACCTTTGTATTCAGGAAGACACGAGAAATCTAAAGTTAGTGAATTCACAGAACAATTATCAAGACTATATATGCAGTAGACACAACTTCTTCATGCAAATCTCTAGAAAAATGCTCAGTTTGTAGGCACTTCTCTTACACTAACATGTTTGTTGGCCTTCTGCTAATTTCATTCATTTATTCCCCCATGTCCTCCCATTTATTACTACTAGGGTTGAACCTTTTTCCAGTTAAATGGGAGAGAGCAGAATTTTTACCGCTGAGGAGTTCATCAGTACAGCTGTTCATTGCTCAACTGACATAATAATGTTCTGGTTTTGACAAACGTAACTACAGGGCAAATCATTATTCTTTGTCACAGGCAAAACCTATGAATGGGAAAATCATTTAGAGGTAGCAAGAGCACATTTCACCTCTGGGAGTTACTGGTACATGCTCTCCTAGGAAGTGAAATGGATGCAGGAGGAATAGCTTTTAAATCCACTGGCTCTGGGAAGAATACATCTTTCAGCATCAGAGGCAGCCTGATGCCTGTGTTTTTGACTCTAAAACAGACTTTCTCGCTTTGTTGAGACAAATTACTTTTTATTTCTGTCATCATGGTTCCCATGGGAGACCCCCTCTCATCAGCTTCCTCAGCTATGACAGTGTCATTCCCTGTAAGGTTGACTGTATAGAGGCCAACAACAGCATCTGCTTGTTCTGGCTATTTCGTTGCCTTTCAGCCGTGGCATTGGGAAAACACGTCATGTCAAATCTCTGCCCTTTCTACTAGGCTATGTCCCAGTCATCAGTGTTCAAGGGAAGGATGCCTGTAAAATCCTTTCGTATAAGAATCTCCTGTAGGAGAACAGAGGAGATCACAGCACACTGACAAGCATTGCCTTCCCTTCCTGTCATCTTTAGCTATCCTGAGAGCCTTCCCAGCCCCTCACTTTGTTCCCCTTACACCTAAAAAGAGGAGAAAGACATTTGGTCCCACAGATTTAGCAATGAGAAAAGCAGAGATATCTAAGCAAAGCAAAAGAACAGTACATTACTGTAACTATTGTTTAAGAGATGAGAAAATGTGCAGAAAATATCATTCCATTACAAATTCTGAACTAGAATATCTACCCAGTTTCTAGATGGCATTTGGGTCACTAAAGAAAGAGTAGAATTTTCTCCTGCAATTTGTCTTTATTCTCTAAATTATCTGAGAAAGTACTTTGAATAGTGTGTTTATGACCCATTAATTAAATATATTTAACATGCATATGGGTCTATTAACTCACATGGCGAAATTTTAATTTTAATTTTTTGTAATCATGGCTCTTAAATCATTACAAGGGCGTGAATGTAGTAGTATTACAATTAAAATACATAATTTTCCAGAAAATGGAAAGAATCTGGCTACAAAACGCTATATTAGAAAAACCTAACCTGAAGGCTTAATTACATATAACACAAAGGGTCGTTAGCATTTCTGTGAACCTTCGAAACAATGCCTTTTCATTAAAGTATGTATTACAAAGGAGATTACATTTTTGTTGACACTACTATGCTTCAAGATCAAAGGCACACACAGGTTTAATGTTTTGTTCTTGTCCTCTTTGTTTCCCTCTATCTTTATGTGACTTTTGTTTTTAAGCTACTTTTCTCTTTGACAATGAAACATGAAAGCCACACTGGCTAACGTTTTGCCAAATAAGCACAAAGCTAACCCCATCTGAAAAAAAAAAAAGCAGAGCCCATGAATTTTTAAAAGTTCATACATAATATATCATAAAAGTAGGATGAATAATAACAGTGTATGGGCTTTAATAAAAAGCTCCTTGACCATTTCTCAGAGATTCTGAGATGTAATCAATACCCAAAAAGGTATACTGGGGACATTGCTAAGATTTACGCTTTTTTGCACAGAGTGACACTATCTGCTTACTGTATCAACTGAGGACAGAATATTGAATTTCAGAGAACAGAAGGAAGAAGTACTGTTATCTGCCTCAACAGTGTTTCAATTCAGAGATCAGGTTTATGGCTCCTCCCTGACATCAGACTTCAGAGGTGAAAAAGAGGGTTCCAAATGAGGGGGACAAGGACAGCACAAAAACTCACGTGAATCTGAGCATCAGCAGGTCGGGGTTGGATCAGGCTTCTGTTTCTTTCTACTTCTGAAAGCAGATCCCCAGATGAGAGGTCTAGGATGCGTGAATGGAGTTTCTGGGGGGGCAGAAGGGAATGAGCAAAGCATAAGCATTTGTCAAATAAATAGCAGATCAGCATTTTTAAAAGTCCAAATTCTGCTGTTAGATTTCAAGGGAAATGAAGACCCTGAGGGAAAAGAGGATTTGTTATACTTTGAAATGTTGTTCTCTGTGCTTGCTTTGTTCAAGACTTCCTGTCTGCAGAACACATCATTCTTCACCCAGAACAAACTCTACTTTTTCTTCTAGTCGCTGTTTTGCAACTTATCATTACTTCACATGCAACAATGATAAATGAACACGAGTCCCACTGTTATCCATAGTTCGTCAGGTTTCAGGAAAAACGCATAAAAATGAACTACAAAATTAACATTTATAAATCAATCAGCACGTTAATGTTGTTTTATTTACGAGCTGTTACACCTGGAGTGAATGATTGCAAAAGTGACCCTATTTTTAAACGGCATTGATCTGCTGAAGGCCTCCTTTGCACACATTTTAACTCAAAGTCATTAATGTCATCTGCTAGGAACAATTAATGTGAATAGAAAATAATTGCATCAGGGAACTAGGGACTCAGAGGATTTTGTGCATTAATATTCACATGCAGTTCGATTATATACACAGTTCTTTTCTCAGTTTTGCTTGGAAGGATGGCTAAGTTTGTGCCTTTTCCTCCATGTTCACCTGTATACTAATTACTAAGGCTTTCAGTGTGCATTAAGCCCAATTTGTTTTAACTGCAGTTTCAATAAAATCCATGATTTATGTGAATGCCTTGGCTGATGCCTTCAAAAGAAGAAATATCTGCAGTCTTGTCAGTCACTGGACCAACATATCATGTAACAGCCAGTATGGATCTGACTCACAGTCCACTGAAATCAATGAAAAAGGACTCAAAAAAACCCAAACCCAAGCAAAAGTAGTTTGGATCAGACTCTTTTGTTTTTCCCATTAATTCTCCAGGCTTGCAACCTGAGAGACCACATCTACCCCCTCCTCATCACCAGGGCACTCAGCTTGGAGGAATGAATGCTGCCAGCCCTGCACAGGTGCTTTGCCAGGGGGACCTTGTGAAGGATGCAAACCATGGTGACTTGTCGAGGCTGCATGAAGGGCCCATCAGCCCGTCCACCCAAAAAGCCTGGTCAAAGAGGGAAACAGAATCTGGAACCACAAACACCCTTCCACACTGTGCAGTAATAGTAATGGCAAGACAGTTCTTTGCAGGACCCTGAAACATCAGTCATGCAGGGTCTTATGCCCAGCTACTCCCTGGCCCACTCTTCAGGTAGCCATTGCAGAAATTCATCTGCCAGAGAATAAGGCAGCCATTCCTAGAGCCTCTGTTATCTGCATGCTGTGCTTCAGGCATCTATTCCAGAGTATCGAGCAATTTTTGAAAAAAAAAATAAAAGATAAAAAATACTAATTACAACTTCGGGAGTAATTTCTCAAGAACTACATATTCATCCAGGCTTCTTCAGGAGGTACTATCTGTTGCAGAGAGATTATGGAAAATATTTTCAATGATCAATATTCTGTGTAAACATATTTTGTCCAATGTATTGTGGAATAAATTAAAATAACACAAGCCCTCAGTATCCAATACACTTTTCTTTATAAATAGTACCTACACCCAGGCTATGTGGTTTTTACACCAGTGATGCCTATCGCCCAGTTATTCAGCATGCAGTTTGAAAGTGTTATTGCTAGAGTTACTGTCAGGTGTTTGTTCAAGATTTAAGCCCCAGGTAAAATGCCTTCCCAAACTCACAGATTTACTGACTTAGTGTATGTGTTATTCTTGACAATAATTCCAACTGCATCATTGAACCACCAGAGAATTTCAGTGTTTTCAGATCCAGGAGTCACTGATGATATGAACAAGTGGTGTACTTGCTCTTTGCAGAGGAATTAATTATTTTCTCCAGTGAAATCAGTCACCTGATTCTTGCTTCCAGAGATATTTTAGTGGAAGTTACCACAGCCAGACCTGTGCATTAGAGATGATGACTGGGGACATCCAAGATGGATGAACATTTATACTTGAACATTTATTTTCCCAGGAGAAAAGTATCCTAGAAATAATGCTAACAGAGTTTTACAGTTGCAAAGCTGCCTTCCCATTTTTCCAGCAAGGCATTTTAAATACTTCATTACTTAAATTGGAACATATATGCATCCCAATAGGGAAACTAAATATACCCCTGTAATGCCACCCAATGGAATTTAGTGTGCTGCTGTTATTGTCCATATCAGACATAAGAGCAGAGATTGGCCCAACAGGAACAGGCAGAAACCAGAAACAATTTTTGGCCAGTGGTAAGATGTAGCCCAGCAGAGCAAGCTGTAAATGGCTCAGGGTTATGGGGGTCCTTCCACACTGGCCCAGAGACCGGGCGGGCTGGGCTGCACATGGATCATGCTCTGTTTGAACCATCCTTGCCAGTGTTAAACTCTATGATTCTATAAAACTATAATAACAAAGGTGAATCAGCAGACTAAAATGATTAACAAAGAAGGCAAGTGTGTTCTCAAGTTGTATAATGTGATTATGTTTCTGTATCAAGCAGAAGATCATCACATTGGGAATATTCCCACACACGCATATGCAAATCAGCTAACAGACGCACGGCCAGCACAATGCCTAGCATTAACAAACAGCATAACCAAGTTGAGATCATTAATTAAATATAGTCACACAGCACTGAAGCAAGTAATCCAATTACAAAAGAAAAATGATAAGAGAATCGTTTTTCTTTCATTTATTTTTTCTTTTTCCTTCTCCATTTTCTAATTCAAAATGGGGAAAACCACTATTTGGTACAAACCTCATTAATGATCCATTTAAAATCAAGTAACAGATTGTGCTAACTATGTATCTCGATTCTGATTTCTTCTCAGATACACAAAATGTACTGTGTCCTTTACGGCTATTTTCAGATGACAGTCACACAACCAGATCAAGGAGTTACTGCTGCCTTGAAAATTGTACAATATTAAAATCACTGTTGATGCTATCATGATGCAGTGCAACAAAAGGTAGGCTACAGCACAGAATGACTTTCACAGAAAAGATCACATCGGTTTAAAAGAATACTTAAATCTGAAACTGAAGAGCTGCAACTATAAATCCAAGTCACCTGCCCCATTTGTTTGTGCCCTATATAATGAAAAGGGGAAACCAGGCAATATTTGTACATGGTGAGGAACGTCTGGGCCCCTCTGAACACAGGAGACCACCAGGAGCACTGGACTGCAGAACAGAAAATGCTTATGGAAGTGCAGCATGAGCTGGGCCAACTTGCTTGGAAATTATAATGATCTCAGTACTGCCAGGGCAGGTGCAGACTAAAAGGTTCACAGCATCTTAGCTAGACTGGTGTGGACTAAAAATTTCATAGCATCTCAGCTAGACTGGACCCATGTCTCTACATGGACTAGAGACATAGGTCCAGTGTAGCTAAGGTTCTGAGAGGCACAGAGGCCAGGGCAGAGCAGAAAAGGCTTCTCTGTGGCTGCCTGCAACCAGTAACAGAAAAGCTCCTCCTTCACCTGCAAGATTGATGCAGAAAAGGCTGTGCCCTTTGTGGCTCAATGTCAAGATTAACTCCCATAACCCACATAAAAAATAAAAACAAAGTAATTGATAATTTAGGGGGAAACCTATTATATCAAGTGCAATAGGAAATACAATTATCTGGCAGGCAGAGAAGCAATCCATCAAATAGTAGGCCACTTCTCCCTCTACCCAGCAGCATCCTTATTAAGGCTTTCTAGGAAGATGAAAGAAGGCTACGACCTGCTGGCATGAGGCAATATTATAGACAGACTCCCCTAACTATTGTGTCTCTTGACTGTATCTGTGCAGAATATCTATCAGTTCCCATCTACTTTTTGAAACATCTAATGGCCTGCAGCATTGCCAGAACAATTTTCCATGAATTATGCCAAACCGTACACGGCTCTCCAATATTGGATGAGTTAATTGCTATTAAATCAATTGGCTTTGCTTTTCTCACATGAGCCAAAGTCCATCGTTCACAAGAAATTCTCTCGCTAGGTTCTAAGGAGACATTTTTATCCTGCTGCTTCGTGCCAGACCTGTAAATGTTTGTTTGGTGTGAGTGGCCTCCACCCATCTACCACCTGGGGCATCATAAAACTAGACAGCCATACTCCTGCTCTCCTGTATAACCCAACCATTATAACTCGACTGGCAGGGAATACCTTTTCTGCAGCCTTCACACCACTCATTTTTAATAATTCTCTGCATACAGAAGATTCCCCTGAAGCCTACAGGCAGCAACACCACCACTCCAATTCTACCACTGATATACTAAATGAGTTAAGTCTTAGTAACTCCACCAAAAATGTGAAAAAAATGTGCAACACAAGAGAGCTGATACAGTGATCTCTTTTTTGTTGTGACAGAGGCTCATGAAAGACAAGAGCTCTTTCTAGCTGACTTTTTTTTCACAATCATCTGACCTGCTTCACTCTTCCTGTTCCCTTGTTTGTCTTCAACTGTTACATCCACCAGAAGCATAGTGTAGCTATGAATTAATCACATCGAGGATGAACTTTAGTTTCAAACACCTTACAGAGATAGTGTTCTATACTACATTTCCATTACACCATAGGAGATAGCAGACCAACTAAAGAAAAACATATGATTAGGTATGTAGTTTATGTAGTATTAGTTTATGGAGAAATATAATCTGTCATGAAACTAAATCTTGACTTTTTTAGTCCTTAGTTAAATTGCAGAGGGGATGTTCAGCTGGAGATGAGAAAACATCTTTCACCTATTCCTTTAGAAGTTACCTAGATTAATATGCATTATTCGAAGTATGAAGTGTGAACTTCTCACACACTAAATACTCTAAAATAAAGGAGAAAATTATGTATAAGGGAAAAAATAATAAAATCTGTGAAAGTAGAAGTAGATTTTCCTTTAGACAAATCAGAGTTTGTAAAACATATGCTTTTGACATATGGTAATGCTGGTTTCTAAAGACAGCAGAACAAGTGGTTGTCAATAGAAAACAGCCAAATACGAAGCAAAAGTGAAAGCTGCAAAAACATGCTTCCATTTTATTTAAATCTAATAACCACTAACATAGGAAATGTACTCAAAAATGTATACTGTGCACACACAGCAATGCCTGATGGTTTATTGTATTACTCATGTCATGAAAATAAAATTATAATAATTTTTTCAGCTCTTGGAAGTTACATATAATAGAAAATTCAGAATTATGTTCTACTTTCCAGCTATTCACTTCCTATAAACAGAACTTCATGGACATTACTGTTTAACTTTGTAGTAAAAGAAAATTATTCTTTCCATTTTCACAGTTTATAATGGCAATAGCAATTGTCATACTGAGCACTTCCCACTAGTTAACTAGCTTGGTTAGGAACTTGCCTTCATCTTTCCAGCTGCGTAGTGCACGTGAAGAAAGGCAGCTTCCCAGTAGAGTTCTCGTGCATGGTATATGCTGTTTCAGATTCCTTTTCATACCTATATCCCTTAGGATATACATAAACTTCAAGGACATTTCACTGTGGAAATAGCCATGCTTTTTTCCTTCTAATTCCCTAATAATTTGTTTTTAAATCATCACTTATCTTAACAGTGTGATGTTACCTCTGACTGTGGCCATTTCCTATAAATATTTTAGACTAACACAAAGTCCAGTGTTAAGGTGATTCAGCTGCAGAATACAGTGTATCTTTAAGAAGCATTCCCGTCCTTTTTACCACTTTTCAGCAATACCTTTAGAAGAAATAAGGTCCCCTATGCACAATCATATTCTTGTATTTCTGCCCAGAAGTAAACAGTTAATAATATGATTTTTTTGGTGCCAGTTCTGGGAATAAAATATGGTCTTCTCTTATAAACTACATAGGAACATCCATATAGGTGTATTTCTCTCTAGATTTTCACAAGTGTGTTAAAAAGATACCAAGCTTTGAAGACTGAGGAAATAAGAAAACAACTGCTACTCCTAGGGGGAAAAAAAAGGTTCAGCATTTTCAAAAGAAGAAACACTAGGTTCAGATACTAACTTCTCTTGCTCTCAGCATTAGGGCAGTGTCCCAAGTTCATGTTCACGTTTGCTGGTAGTAACATGGCAGCTCAACAATCCTTCTGGATTTGTATCTTTTGTTTATAAAATTTGTTACATGTTTATAGGTTTGACCATATGAGATCATTTTGCAATGAATATTTAGATTCATATTTTTGCTTGTACAACCATGACCAATCAATCTGTACCTGTGCATTTCCTTAAGAACCAACATCTAGCATCAAGAAGCCAAGGAAAAGAAAATGGCAAAGTATCAGTGAAACACAGGAGCAAACAGAGGTTCACCACAGCTCTCTTCTGTCCCCGTTCTTTTGCTGCAGAACATCCCCTAGAAAAAGTGAATAAAGCTCTGCAATATAGGTAACGGGAGTTAGTCACAGGAGACATCTAGGAGAACATGTGATATGCAGTCAACTTGTCAAGTTACTCCCTTCTGCTACCCTTGGGCCACGTTTAACCATGTACAGGAAAGGGGCTAAAATTGGAGTGAGACACTAATAGCCTTTGCCTGTATAAAATACTCCTCCCTTACCCAAAATAATTTCATGTTCATCACTTAGACATCTGATTGTAAAGCTAATGCATCACACTAGGCTATTTTTTCTATTTCTCTGTTGCTACAGGCACCATTTCCAACAGACCAAGCTGTTGATGACAATACCTGATATTGGAAAAAAGTGTTTAACATGAAACATTATACAGCTCAGTCTGGAACAGGCAAAGCAACTCAGAAGCCTTACACCCCACTGTACCTAGTATGAACATGTAAGTTGTATTTCATACTTAATATTCTGTTCTTTCTCAAGGTCTGTCTGACAGATTAACTAAAATGAGTTGGCTCTATATATTGCTGCTAGGGTTCTCAACAGCTGTATTGCAGATTTACCACCATAGCTGGTTGGATTTATTTTTGGTGGGAGGAGGGTGTTAATACACAGTAAGTGAACCCCAGGATAACTCTTACAGTCGTATGAGCAAGCAGTTGGAGACTGTTATTTATTGGTCTTACCTACAGCTGTGTAAAATACAGGAAACAATCACAAACGTGCAGTATTGCTCAGTGGTAACAGAAGGATAAGTTATACATAAAATGAATATTAAAGGATTAACTGAAAAATACATTTCAGTAAGCTAAATCAGTTCTTGGTACACAAAAAAAAAAAAAAAAAAAAAAAAAGTAGGTTCCAGCTATTCCAGAAATCTCAAATCAAGAGGATTGGAATTTTCCATTAATCTAACAGAAATACTTCCATGAGTGAGAGTTCTAATTTTATATTTTCCATTTTTTTTGTTGTTTTTCTCTCATACTAAGCTGACTTTGCTAAAAAACCTAGAAGCCTGATGATACAGAAGATGCTAGACTTTAAATTCAACCCCAGTATTAATAGTGGTTTGTCAGTTTTGTTGGCAAATCCTCCAGGCGAGTTTACTGAGACTTAACTGACAACATCCAAGACAAAGTACAAGGGTATGATATTACAAATATTTGTATAGAAGCTTTTATAGAAGCTTAGGGTGCTAAGACTACATCAGAAAATCCTGTTAACAAGGCAAATCCAGCACAAAAAATAAAAGGTTTCACTCGCATCTGCTTCAGATTTTTCAGGCGTCCTGCTCTCCGTCATTATCGAGCCATCCAGGGATGGCAAAACCCAGTGAATTAGAGTCCAAAGTAACTCAGAAGGTTGGAAACTTATACCCTAGGGTATAAGTTGGGAGTTATTAAGCAGACATTTGATGCGTAAACATAAATAACATAATCTCTCTGTATTCATCAGAGAGTTGCCAACATTAATGTAAGCTTAAAATGAATCCTGTTCCAAATTCCTTAGTTTTATTAATTTTTATAAACTGCCTTAAAGAAAAGTTACCCTGAAAGACACAAAGTAATCCTTACTGATCCTAGTTTTCATTTTGTAACTCTATCAGTGTTTTCACGCTCTGAGACTCCAGTGTTAGTTCTCATTTTAATATCACTACAGTAGGAGTCTGTAAATATTGCAATAATAATAAAATGAGCTAATTTAATTTCTTAGGAAAATGTATGTATGAAGTTCCCTGTGGTTTGTAATTACTGTAAAGTCAATGTTTACATCAATGACCTGGTAATCCACTAGTCAGAATGTAAATAATTAATGAAAAAAATATTTTCAATGAACTTGCACATGAAAGACTCCTTGGAGTATGGTAAAAGAGCAGTTTTGTGAGAATAGTATTGTTGAAGTCAAGTCTCTTATTAGCATGTATTTGTATTTTTTTTTAAATTAATTTGGTACAAAACAGTACATGCTTTTTTGTACATACCTTTCTATTGATCTAATGCTAATTAATATGTTAATTCCACTTTGCTAAATAACTGCCAACATCATGTAGGTGCTATGAATTATGGGAACATCAAAGAGTGAAAGGCAGAATCCTGCACATCCTGACACCTTATTTTGTTACATTGCTCACAAACAAAACCAGTTTTCCTCAACATTTCAGCATGGTCACAATCACTCTAGGAAACAACTTTATACTGAACTTCTGTGACAAGGAAGAACTATACCATTAATCTTTTATGGCATGCCCTACACATGGTATCTATGCTTTAGCAGTAAAAAGGTGGGCTGTTTTTTATTATTTCACTGCATTTAAGAAATGCTTTAACATGAAAACACAGATGAAAAGTACTGATGTTTGAGTATCACTTACACAACAGGCATTGCGTTATCAATCATTATCTGATTAAATGCTACTCACTAATTTCAACACACCGCTAAATTGCTGATACTATGACAGTCAGTGAAACTGCTGGTAGCAAAACATGATTTTGGTCTTTGTCGTTCTGATACTTACAGTTTAAAATGCATTTTCACATTCACTTTCTGACTATGCCCTAAAATCATCTAAAGGAATTAGGCAGACTTCAGTACGATCTTGTTATTGACATTTATGTTGATCAATGTTGGCTCTTACAGAATTGGAATCTACAGATCAATTCCCTTATTAGATTCGTTCTCAGTGCTGCCATGATCATTTTATCACAGAAGCTGCTGCCATCAAATGCTGCTTTATCACTTTATAATGGGATAAGATGAAGCTTTCCTCTAGCATATAGTTAGAAATGAAAACTGAGCTCTAAATATTTCTTTCACAGATTTTCAAAAACATCCTTATTAACTGCACATTGCTATTTTAAAAGCTATTTTAAACTCAATTTACCTAATCAGTAATAATTTTTGCCCACAAGAAAATTCCAGTTCTCAAGGTGGTAAAGAAAAAGGCTAACACTGGAGACTGCCCTGGATCTATTAATTATTTTCTTCCTGCTGAGTCTATGGGTCAGATGATAAAAAAAAAAATGAGGCTAAGAATGAAGATATGACAGAAAAAACAAAATGGTCTCAGAAATGGTAAATAGTAATAGGTGAACACACAAACACACATGCAAACACTCGAAAAGCACACACAACAAATACACACACAAGGTTTGTGGCAAGTGTTTAATCTGGTTTTGAAAATATGCAGGGCCATGGTATTTTTCTAAGAGTGGTGTTACAGCTTCTGTTGAGAGAGGAGTTCATCACATTAATTTAAATCTCTGATAAAATAAATTAGCTTTTTTATTGCCAGGTTGAACTACGGGGCTATGATTGTTATGTATTGCTACAATCTAAGTCTTAATGGCATTTTAGCCCTGTGGTGGTCAAACAGAAACCATTTCAAACCTTCTAAAGGCTATTAAAACATGTGCAGATGTCTGGAAAATTAATACCATTATCTAACTCTAACCTTTTGCCTGTAGGAGGAAAAGGAGAGAGGAGGCTCAGGGAAGACGTGTTAGATCAATACGTGGCAACCAAGGAGGGTAAGTACTATTTCACCCAGGAGTTCATTGGCTGTGAACAGGTGACTCAAGTGAGCAGAATCATCCTTATTTGGATTTCATTGAAATAATTCATTTACCCAGAAAAATAATTTAAGAGAGATGAGCATCATTTTTACAGTCCTTCCTCACTGCTGTTTCCCAAGGTCCAGCAAGCTAGACACTGGAAAGGTTCATTCATCTAAATGACAAGAGCACGAATTAGTCAACGTTAATATTGAACAAGCCATATTTCCCTTGTCTCAGTATTATGAATTTAAAAGGTTTGTCCATTCCTCTTTTTTTTTCCCCTTTTGGTATAATATTGTTGAAATGTCAGATGGACTGAAAGGAGTAGGAGGAAGATTTAAAGAAACACTTTTATCGATAGTTTAACACTTTTACATACCTATTTTCTCCCCAACTCTAATGCATTGGTTTTGGCTCTGAGAGTATAATTTCAAATAAGGAGAGACATTTTAAGAAGGTTTTCTTGAACACCTGGATATAAGGTACTTTATTCTATCCTTTTTCCTCAAAGCACTTACTTGAGGTATGCTTTAGATAGAATAAGCAGGCAGATGCCCAGCTGGTAAGAATTATTGGTTCCACTTCTTGTACTTAAAAGAATTTTTGCAAGGTCAGGAATTGTCCCATAGACTTCCCAAACTTTTGCTGCTTTTCAGAAATAAAGCTTCTAGAGGGTCGCAGTATGCATGTGTTGTGGTACTTTATTCTTGAAAGTCTCAAATCTGACCACAAGATCCCAAATGACAGTTCAAGTTCTGCAGCATTTATTCTGCTATACAAAAATCATAGGGCTTGTATGCAGGACAGAGCACAACTCTGTAGCCCTGATGATCTGAATTAGCATCTCAAATCCTGGCTTCAGAGCTCTGTAATTCCACCGACCTACTCCAGAGCAGTGAGAAACTGCAGAAGGCTCTCACAATCAGCCAGGCCAAGAAATATTAGTAAGGCTGAAACACAGGTGAAGTGGGGGAGCCAGCGCTGGTACCAAAAAGGAGGGTGCACCATAATGGATGATATGAGGACACAGACCTGCACTGCCCATGTTCATCTGCACCTTGCTCCTATTGCTGTAGCCAGAAGGAATACCAGGAGATGGAGAATGAGGAAGGTCACTCATTGCAACCTCGATAATTCTATGATTGCTCCTGGGCCAAACTATGCTCTTGCAAGGGCAGCTTCAGTGCCCTTTGAGAACTATTTAGGACCGGTCATGGTCATGGGAGTTCCAAGCACTGGCATACAATGGCACTGAAGAGAGTCCCCTCTCCCACCCTGCAGCCAGTACCAGAGGCAGCCTGACTGGAAGCTGCTGTGGACTTCACCTCTGGCATAGATGGCTGATAGCTACAGGATAGCTACAGACCCCTTTGGCAGCTGCCTGTGCCCAGAAGAGGCAGTGCCAACATTTGATTAGGAATCTGTGCCCTTGTAAATTGATCATTTTTTCACAGCAGACAGAAGTAGAGCTTAGGGGGTGTTATACAGGAATTTCAGTTTGGCACCAAGTAAGTAGCCAGATTCAGTAGCCAGAGCTCAGCACAATGCCTGAACACCTGAAAGTCCGATCCCATGTGCACAAAGGACCTAAAGACCTAAATTAAAGGTTAATTCCATGTGATATTCCCCCATGAACTAGTGAAGACTGGTAATGGAGCTGAGAGTACCCATGTTTCTAATTATTGTCAAGATCTTCTAAGGACTGTTTAGTGGAATAAATTAAGTGAGCCTCTAAAATACAGTGCTCATCTGATTCATGTTCACACCTGCAGTATCTATAATCCCTAGCAATTGTGCCTAGACCTGTGCCTGTGCCTGCATCTGCTGTACAGAGAACGTGCACAAGGCTTGTTTAGAGAAAAAAGGGTTAAGAGTAAGTAATAGGAAATTAAAAAAAAAAATGGATGAAACATCTCTGCTTTTAAAATATGACTGAATATAAAAATTTAGGATCAAAACACTAAAAAACTAAGTAGTTCAGCTCTGAAACTGTATACCAGAAAGATGAACTGAAGAGTGGGCATATATTTGAGATTTTTAAAGCACTGATATTAATTCAAGATGCCATTAGTTTGGCAGTCTGGTTTTCATACTTGTAATGCAGTAAGATGGAGTTTAATTCATAATGTTGAAGATGCCCTTGTAATGCACATAGGACACAGACAAATCACTGCCCCTCCCCACACCCAGACATAAGTTGGTGACTAATGAAACAAGGCTTGCTCACATCCAGAGGAAGAAATGAGCATGAATGCAATCTAAAAACACTAAAAATACAGAAGGACTCCAGTCTGTCAATATCACATTGTTAAAGATTTAATGACCAAGGTAACTTTTCCTTTTAGCTTGTCCTTATCAAGAGAGATACCCAGATGGTGATTTAAGAGTTAAGGCACTAATGGACTCTTCAGTTTCACTGAGCACCTACGTGCTGATTTTATCTTGCAATACAGTATTTCACATTCTCAGCGAAGTCAACAGAGATTTAGTCAATAGTGTCACGGCCTTTGGATGAGGATTTGCATCCTACCAGTATCCAACCATCATTATAGAAGATAGGTCATTTAGGAAACAAAGGGGAGCATTAGTAAAATTCAATACTAAAAGATGGGGTTGGTTCAGTAGGTGTTTTATGATTCATTATGAATAGCATTTTATTCTAATTACCACCCCTTTCTTCTATGCACAGTATCCATAAGAGTACACCAAACATACAAAGTATATCACAGGAAAACTGATTTTTTCCTAACAGATGGCAACAGAAAATACCTATTGAGTAACTTTATGTGCTATGAACCACTTAGCATAATGTTAGTTTGATTCATTTGATGGAATATATGAACTAAAATTACTAGCAAATTACACTCACCTGATATAATCTGAACAGCTTAAATATTATCAAGTACAGTACTTATTGACACACCTTTTTTTAAGTAAAAGAGCCATAATTCCATATTCCTTCATTTCTGCAAAGTGTCATTATACATAGTGACAAACCCATAGTTATAAAGTAAAATATAAAATAAGTTTTACATGTATTGAGTGTAATAAAAGGTGAAATTAATCCTTTATTTATTGCTAATTTTTTCATATACACACACGTTTGCAGTTATCCTTCATTTAAGTGTCAAAGTCTTAAGAAAATAAAAATGAACTTCATAGTTTGCTCCATTACTGCAATATGAAAAAATGACACATCTGTAGTAATAATGGTTATATTTCTGTACTGCTTTAGAATTTCAATAGATTCCTGCTTTACCACAACAAGAAGCAGCCCTCTAAATCTTTAAATCATTTAATTTTATGCATTCTTTTGGTATTTCATTTGGGAGCTATGGAGTGTGAAATACGCACCATGATGAGAAAAAAATTATCTAGCACACCTGTTGTTTGTGAATGGTGTATTTGAGCAGGGCTTGTAGTGGCTACTGTTGTATTCCACTGTGAAATCCAAAGTGAGAAGGCTTTAAAAGTTGACCTGATGACATGAACTTACACTTTAATATGTAGCACGTGGCTTGTGTTTAACATATCACATACTGTGATAACATCAGAACAAATCCATGCTAATTTTTGCTATCAGAATGCCAGTGAGAAAGATTTTTCCATTTAGAAAGGAAACCTGAATGAATGACTTGACTTAAATACACCAAATACATTAAAAAAAATGTAAACTTCAAAACCATAACTATATCAGACAAAACCAAATGGATCTGCTGTCACACAAAACATCAACATGAGTAACTCATAGAGTTTTCACAAAGTTCACAAGCTAAAATAAAGGCTGCCTCTAACCAGTCTCTGTCTTACACTTGACCTTTTATGCAGGGATTTACATGATAAGTTGCTAATACATCTTGCTAATACATTCAGCAAACAGAGCAGGCTGAAACAGTGTTCAAGAGGTTAAGCATTGTTTTTGGATAAATATAATTGCATGAAATAAAAAAGCACACTTTTTTAATGCTTATTAGAAGTTTGAAGCACAGGGCAAGTTTGAAAAGGAATATAGCAATACTATTTCTTTTTGTGGAACTCCTTCCTTTTATCTTAAATTTATTCCCATACTGAATGTACACAAAAATAGGAAAAATCATGAAAAACATTCTTATACTTAATAAGTCTGCCCACATACTTGCTTATGGTTTTAAATGCCATATTGGATTCCTGCCACCGTGTGTATCATCACTGATAACAAAAATCTATACATAAAATAAAGAGAAATCTATGGTTGACCCAGTGTCAGTAACAAGAATTTCTGTGATATTCCTTTATCAGCCTGAATTGGACTTAGATCCAGCAAATAATTTTGGCAATGTTTTATTTTAAGAATGGAAGTTTTATCGTTTCTGTAGTGAGTGAAGAGCATGTCAGGATTCCCCCACGTTACAGACTGTGAGGGACAAGAAAAGCCACATCAGCCTTTTTGCTTAAGGGATCTCACGAAGCTTCTTGGAGGCCTATACACTGTGGCCATGATTTACATACTTCCAAGCATAAATCCCTGTAACTAGAGATGGCCTGAAGAGAGCCACTGCTGCGGGTGACACCCAGTGATTCTCAGTGAGCCCCCACAAACCTGCTTATCCCAGAGCCTCCTTCCAGAGCTGGCTGGA
This sequence comes from Aegotheles bennettii, assembly GCA_013398125.1. Lineage (NCBI taxonomy): Eukaryota > Metazoa > Chordata > Aves > Caprimulgiformes > Aegothelidae > Aegotheles > Aegotheles bennettii. The sequence continues at coordinate 622,960 of VZRW01011289.1, read as the reverse complement.
TATCAGCTATCACCCTAATTCTCTCAGCTATAATGCTGCTGCTGTTCATTCAAAACTAGAAGTCATACGGCTTAATTTAGCGAAGTTAAATGGAGTTCTTTTGGAGGGGGCAGTTTCCGTTCCTTCTCTCATCACTGACTTTGGTCACCCATTCATCTAACCAGTAGGCTCTCATGAACACTTCATTTCTGTAACGTTTCTTCAGCGTATATTGAGAACTGCCAACAGGGCAAGTAAGAAATGTGGTTTATGTATTATTGCATGCTGATGATTTAAGTTGAGATGAAATACAGAGACTTGAAGCTTTGTATTTCTGCCTTCTCAGAGGTTATTGGTGAGTGAGGACGTGATAGAAGTAGAAAGTAGGTACCAGTTTACTGAAATAATGCAAGACTGGAAACACTGACATCTGCATCTTCAGATGAAGAAATGTTCCTTTAATTTGTTCTCAAAAGTCTCAAAAATCTTTGAGCATTCCTTACTAGATCACTATTTTGATTTCTGATACACAGAAGCATTCTTGTAATTTCTGACTGCTATGAGACTGGACGCTCTTTCTTGGAACAGGATCTTCAAGGCAGTAATTGTGTGTCCTTGGTAGCCTTGATTTGGAGAAAGCACTCCAGCAGGGCTACAGCCTGAAAGATTTTGAGGACTGCAAATGGTGCAAAAACCACCACCACACTCCTAAGTAGGTGCTCTATTGGCAATGAAATTCTTGGAAAAGTTTAATGTACTAGTTTAAACTTAATATATCTCAAACATGCTTTAAATTTATGTGGTTACCTTTTTGTCTGTTGATACAGCCCTTGAGATTGTCATAAATTTTAAGCAGCTTTCCCCTCTACTGCTGATATGATTAGCAGATCTGAAATTAATTTCTCCTTCAAGCCACCAGTCCTGATTCCCGAGTAAGTAAATATCACTACAGACATTGCTACACCTGACATATTTATATGTTTACTAAGAAGAAAAGGACAGAATTTGTTCTGGAGCTGGAACTTTTCAGAAGATCTGCAGATAAGACAATCTGATGGATACAAAGGAACAAATGTGAAGTAAGAAAATAAGCAGGTCAACTGCAGGAGTTTCAAAACTTCAAATATGATTTGCTGATCTTGGTCTCAAGTCTGTCTGCTCTCTGAAGAGCCCAGAGGCACAAGGCAGGACCAGTTGCTGGCTCATGCCACATGGGAATTATGCTGCTGCTCAGCATGTAAAAATCCTGTTATTTAAATATACTTTGGACTGCTGACAGACTGTTTTATAACAGTGTGTGTTGATCTTTAGTTCTAATTTCAAACCCTGAGGGACTTTCTGAAATACTTAAGTATTTTGTATAGTTGATTGCTGTAAAGCAATGCAACTTCAATTTTAACCTTCTGCATTCAGACATCATCATGTCTAATGATGTCTGAACCAGAGGTCAGACTCTTGAGGCCAGATATTCCATCTCCTTTTGTCAGCTGTTAGGGCAATTAATTGTCCTCTTTTTATTCCCATATATAATAATGATGTTGGTGCAATTTACCCCTTCCTGCTAAGTTGTACAACTGTTTCCATCTAAGTATGGACAGCTACACTCTATCTCGTATGTCAGGGCATAGTTGTCAGGTTATTAAAAGAGCTAATATCAAATATCAATACAGCTATAACAAAGTAGCTATAATTTAAATTGAACTTATGAAAATTCAGCTGATTGTTCGGTAGCTTTCTAGACAAATTTTTAGACATAAAATTAAACAATATGAATGGTCTGTGAGTAATAAATGAAACTGATCTAGCAAGAGAAACACAAGGAGAAAATAGATGCTTCAAGAGTCCTCCCTGCTTTGTTCTGGAGTTGATCAAGTAGAATTTTTATGATGGAAATAAAACGGCAATGAAAATACAGTTTAGGATCAGAGATACTGCAAATCTTAAGATTACAAATATTATTTTATACTTTCCCAACTATGAAAATTGTATTACTTACTTAACCAAATCAATCAACTCAATGAATGTTGCTACTTGCCACTTTTTAACACATTTCACTGAAGGATCCCTGCATGCTTTATGAAAAAACTGTGATAGCAAACTTCTGTAATGTGTGAAAAGTGAAAGCAAGTCTTCATCCATGGGAAGAATTCAGCTAACAAACATGCTGAATTTATGTAAACAGAGATACATAATATAAACAATTTATTGTGATATCTATCAGAAGGCAAATCCTGACCCATTGTCCCCAATAACTTTCTACAAGTTATCATTGTTGTGAAAGGAGGATATGTAATAGCAGAAGCAGGTTCAATGTCATTAGTTATATTTTCAGGCAGGAGTGGAAAAAGAGGGCTAACTAGAAGGAAAAGATCTGTGAAAAGATCTGTGTCTCAAGACTGAGCAGCCTATACCTGATAAAGTTAAAACAAGTCTGTGAGACAACATAGGTAAGAAGTGGAAAAACTCTGTAATTTGGTGGTTTTAGTAATGCAAAGTTTCTTTGAAGAAAACACTGCATCTTTTAGAAAAAAATCCGCCAAAGACAGAAATACAGTGACATTTACATTTAAAAATATTTCATAGATGCTATACATGGCCATGGGCAAAGCAGAAGTGTTACGTTTCATCTAAGGCTTCTTACTCCTACTCTTGTGTCCTCTCTTTGAATTTATCTTATCCCTTCAGCAACCTTCTGTGTATCACCTTCAGAAATTTCCCCCTTCACTTCCAAAGGAGTGAAATGGGAGCTCCTCATTTTCTTTTCCCAAACCCCTCTTGCTATGACAGGACGAGTTTAATCTCATTTTAGCAATTCCACTCACTGAGGAAAATGAAGGCTGCTTGGGCAAAAGCTACTCCTCTGTGCTAATTTTTAACTAAAATTATTGTTCTCTCTTGGATGGTGCTGAGACAGAAGCACTTTTTCAAGGCTTCTTCATTTTACGATAACAGATCAAATGAATAAAGTAAAATTTTTAAAAAGTAGGTGACCAGGCTCCTCTTTGTTTATCTACACTAATACTGACTCTGTAAAGCACACCCTTCAGCTAGAAAGAATATTCCCAGAAAGATAGGGTAGCTCTTAAAATCATCTGCTACAATATGAAAGAGGTGACAACCCCCCGCCCCCAAACTTGAGCTATCTCGTTTTCCTCCTTACATTTTGCATCAGTATTACTTAATCTTTCCATGATAGGAGTGACATATCCTCTGTGTTACTCCCTACAAGCAGTAAGCTCACTAAAATATCTAGTAGCAAAGAACTCATATGGCAATATACATAATCACATGCCTCAAGAAAACATGCATATTTCTTTTAAAATACTATTAGGCCCTTTGATTTCATGAATACTTACACTTCTTGCAAATGCATGAAACTGTAATACTTTTAATAACAGTTTTACAGTGAAGGATTCCTGAAGCAGTTATGAAAACCTTACTACATGTTTTTTTTTTAAAAAATTGGTAGCAGTTTTTCTTTTGATCTGTATGAGAAGCATGAGGAAAAACAACACAGTGCAACTGGTATGGTATACAGGCCATTATTCTGCAGTCGAATTCAGAACACTCGTACCAATCTTTTCCTTGAAAAAGATGTGAATGATCTGATTTCTAAGAAGATGACACCACAATCATGTATTATTTGTTTAAAATCAAATATAAAAAAAACAACCCTAGGGCAATGGTGTGGGGGTTTTTTTTAAGAAATCTGTTTCTGTTGAAATCTAGGGTGACAAGAATGTTTATGGTTCAAAAATTAGCTTACTCTTTAATACAAGAGTCTTCTGTTATCAATTACAGAATAATAATATGATGATACACAATCAAATCACAGAAATTGATATGCAGAGAAAGTAACTATTTATTTTTTAGCTTATATCCTCCTCTGCAGCATTCTCCAAGTTTTTTAATTCTACTGAGTGCAAATACTCCTAGGATGAGATCAGCATCTAAATAAAATTGAACTGTATTGCATTAGACAGTACAGGAAAGGTGAAATCAACACCACAAACACCTCTCCCCTGTTAGCAGTATTTGCCCATTCACTTTGATGAGGGTCATGATTTAACAGTAATGCCCTTAACCACATATTTAGTACTCTTCTGTAGAGTGACAGATTTAAGCAAATATTTAGCTACTGCTCTAAATCTGGGATGTATGCATTTCCAAGAAGACATAATCCAAACTGTGTTTCAATTCTACACAGGCACACAACATTCCAGATTTTACATCTCAGACTGCAAGATCACAGACTACACACCATTTATTCAAGATCGGAGTAATGTTAGAAGATAAATAAATTTCTGGAAACTCACAAATTTACTTTCTTCTTTTTTTGTAAAAATGATATATGAAGTGTTTTAACAGAAGCTCTTCATTTTCTGATGTACACTGCAACTTGTCCTCTGCTTTTTTTTCCCCCAAGGGGTTTAAAATCTGTTGATAGCAAGTGCAGGGACATAACAGCAAATTTTTCTGCTGTCTGGGAGACCTGGACTTCGCGAATGGTCTTAATTTTCTTTTTTCTTCAGCCAATAAAGACAAAGCAAGTGAAAAGGGGGAAAAAAAAATCTATACACATTAGCTCCTGCCACACTGTGCAGGAGCAATGATATAAAACAGTTTGAATCCCCCAGGAAAACCTGCTAGATCATTTGGTTCTTTCCTTCACTTGATGCGGGTTCATCTTTTTCAACTTCTTTCACAGCAGCGACACAATCTAGTTTCAAGAAACTCAAGCCAAAGCATTGATCCCACTTTTCAGATGCTATCTAACACTTCTGTAACATCCCAGAATAACCTCACTCTACTGTTGCCACACAAGGAATTGTGAAGAAGAGCCATATCTGTAATAAAGAATGTGCAATAGATGACATCTGTGCAATCTAACCCAATACTAACACAGACTGGAGTCAGACACTTTGGAAACAGAAAAAAGAAAGAAAGTTAAAAAAAAACCCAAAAAACACCAGGAAGAAGGAGTAGGTGATGTGACTGTCAAAAACAGAAGATGTGAGCAATAAAGGTCCATGTGTCAGAAACTCTGAATGCATGAAGAGAAATCAGTCCTACACAGGAGTCTATGAAGGATGAACAGGAAAGAAAGCAGAGGTCAAGGGAGAAGAAATCAGAAGAGAGAAAGTCTTTACCTAGCAATACCTAAATCAACACAAAATGAAGAGACAGAACAAGAACCTGAGGACAACGCAAGAACCCAGATGCCTGTGATGATGACCTGGCACCACTCTGCCTGTGCTTTAGAGTTTCACAGTAAGTAAGTATAGCTATGTGCCCTCACTGTGGGGATTCCCTTGCCTTTAAGCACCAGTTGGTGAGCACATCATGTTTCCTCAATAAACAGCCCAAGCTGATGAGTTATAGCAGCCCTCAGCTGTCAAGCAACAGTGCAAGGGCCAGATTTTATCTTGACATACAGACTCACAGCATCAGAAGACTTAAGTAAGATACACATTTACTATCACTTACTTACTTGATGTGACTCAAGTTTCTCCTACAAAATGAATGACTTTTTCTCTAATAAGAAATAACATACATTGCCAAAACTAGAATTTGCCCTATTGTTAGAAACCTGCCAGGTTTTAATTAGTCCTCATTTACTGTTCTCCTAGCTCATGCTCAGATTTGTTAGAACTTCTGTAAAGCAATTCTACTTCTACAAAAGGATGACAAAGCAATGGATTAATTCACAATAATGGACTTTACCAAATGAAAAGGGATACTGAAACATCTCATTACTCCAGAATGGCAAAGGAGTGGGAGATGGGTCAATTGGTTTCTCAGCTATATCCTCCCATAAAATGTTGGGAAAAAAAAATCACTGTAAGCCTGTGAAGATGTACTTAGGTCCTTGTAACACATATGGCAGAAGTTAAATAAATGGGCTGTCTCCTCGCAGGAAATTACACTGTTCACCATCAAGCAGAATGTTAAGGAATCTGAGCTTCTCCCCGGCAGAGGGATAATGAACCCCTATCAGTCCATTTATCATAGTGAAGAAGCACCTAAAAAGTAAGTTACTCTGCAGGTGTGCTCCTTTCTCCACATTTGCACATAATACAGAGTCATTGTTCATTGGTGTACACTCTCCATTTCAATGGTATCAGATTATAGATAAAGGATATTCTTCTAATGTATTAAATCTATCAACTGTAATTTCCCGTTTATTGACATGACCTTAAAAAGAAGAGAAATACTTTATAATTGTGAGAAATATAAAGCTCATAGTTTGCATTTTGCAAAGGCCATTTCTTACCTGAAGAAGCAGGTCAGAAGCTGGTTTGACTCTCTGCTGGAAAAGCACACTTAGTGTTCGATTCTGTTGTTCCAAATCAAAAACTCTTGTTTTCAACTTTATACATTCCTCTCTCAGGTCCTGCAGCACCAGGGAAAACAGGAAGCTTAGAAAGCAGGTAATGGAAGCACTTAAAAAGCTCTAACTAATGTCAGATACTAAGAAGAAATACATACACAACTTTTATAATAGTACAAATCAGAAAAAATCGCTACCACATTTTCACTGGTTGTTTGATCGTGACATGATAGCATTAAAAAAATCTTGTAATGAGAAACAGTAGTTACCTGACACATACTTTTGGAGTTTTCTGTTAGTACAAAAAGTGACTTTGCTAGCAATGCGTTTCATTTTGCAGCTGACACAAAGCAGAAAGCAGCAATTAAGATATGAATATTGTAATAAGCATAAGCTAAGGAAAAAGAATAAGCTATACAAAACCAGGAAGAAGTTCAAAGTGGTACTGTGCCTTCAAGGTACTCTTCTGAAGTCTGATTCTCTCCTTGCTTTTCCTGGAATAACCAGGTCAGCATTGCTGGCTGGCGTATTGTGTCTTTATCTTCTGCACTGTAATTTGCCACTGGAAAGCTGGCAAAGCCATAGTAAGATTTGATGCACCAGACACATGTGGTACCATGATCTTGCCTTGATATTTTAAACATGAGGTACCAAAAAGCTTTAAAATAGGCCACGAGAAGCAGAGTTGGAGTGTAAAACCTCTGCATCTTAAGGCAGAGGACGTTACTGTTGAAACTGCAAGATGCAGGTCTTCCAGCCAAGGCTGAGTCAGGTTCATCATGAACAAGCCATCAACAGCTTTCAGATATATCAAGTATCTATCTTCAATGTAAGATCTGCTTTTCCTGGCCATTTGAAGGAATACAGTTTTTTATCAAAAGAGGATTTTGGAGAGAGCAGAATCTAACACTCAACCTTTCAGCATAATTTGGGCAGTTGTCCATTTTGAGGTGTGGGAGCTTTATGAATTCCCCAAAACGTTCTCCTACTAAAGGTTACATATAAAAATAATAAGCTGCAGCCATATCAAGCTTTATTTAAAAAAAATTAAATCCCAAAAATACTTTCCCATATTGCTTTAGATTTAGGACAGTTGCTGCCTTGTGGTATTGCCTAGGTGGTGTTACTTTCCAACATATGAAGGTGGAAAAATGGGCCTCTGGATGCCCATATGCTGTCCTGTCAATACCATTATCAACATGATGACCTAGCCTTACAAGAAAACAACTCAGAGGAGGAAACTGTAATCAGACGTAGCTTAAATTCTTGCCTACAGTTGCCCTAGTCTCCACTGTAACCAGCACTGAGGTTCTAAGAGGTGAACACACAATAAAATAATCTCATCTCTAGAGTTTCAGAAAATTGCAAACATCTTTTTATGCATATAATATGTGTAAGATTCTATGACACTATTGGATGAATGCAGTTATTTTCTCTTGATAGTTTCTTAATATTTGTTTTAGGTGGCTGCCAAGTGGCTATTCAAGTAAAATTGCTGGGGCCTTCCAACATGACCCCAAAAATCTCGAATTTGATGTTTTGTAAAGCCCTAAAGCTTTGATTTCTGTCATCAAGACCTCTTATCTCTGATCTTACACAATACAATCTCTATTAGGAAACTACAAGCATCAAGACCCATCATTATCTGCCTTTCACAAATAATCACAATATTTAAAACAGAGCCCTATCTGTAACAGCAGTGTTTAACAGTTCAATACTACTAAGTACACTGAAAGGGAAAAGTTATTCACAGAAACTGACAATGTAGAAAAAAATTAAATCTTAGCAATGTCTTTGCTCAAAACCTTCTTACAGTTTTAAAACCATAAGATTTATGCTTCAAACTTTAGACTTTCTGTAAAAAGTGAAATATAAGACAGTAGATTATCCGCCCAGATGCTATAAACTGTGCCAATGATAAAGCCACACATAGTCCAGAGGAGAAATGAGGCACATTAAGGAAGCAGTATTCTGGTAAAATAAAGTCTGGATTTAGAAAATTGAAGTCCTAAAATTACCAATCAATACAACCACCAAATATCTGAGGCGTATAATTTCTCTCCTGTGGGCAAAATGACTAGCTATTAAAACAGGAATCTTACAGATATCTAAGGTATTCCTATGGCCTCACTCCAGTAATATCCGAGCATCTCGCTGTTCTTACTTTTTCTCTTCAGTATGAGAGTCACTCTTCTCCCAAACGGGATTCAATGGGGATTCAATGGCCCCAATACACATTCCAGAAATACACTGCTTTTACTCTGAAGATGCTGCTTCTGTTTTAACACTTCTTTTTTATTTCATTGATGAAAATGAAGAAGAAACAACTTTCACACAAAACCCAGAGTAAACGAGTATCCTCCTGGAGGAGGGTATGCAAAGAGCAGACAACACAGATCACAAAATAATTTCATTAAGTGGTGCAACTCAAATTTCAAACTGCTGATCCAGGTATTACATGGAAAAAAAAATTAAAAATCCAGTTCTCAGCACTCCTGTCATCTCATGTGATATTAGAAGTCATTGGATGGAAAGAGAAAGAATGAATGCTTCCTGTAATTATCAGAATATACAGGTTTGTCTCAAATAATTTTTTTTGTTTTTCTGACTTCTTAAATTTCCCAGAGGTAAAATTTTCTATTAGTAAGTTGTAGAAAATCCATACAATTTTGCTATGTAGAATTGTGAAATTTTGCTATGTGGCTAATTCGGCACAAATCTCAATTTAATATAGTTTCTCTGTAGTCACAGTAAAAAAACCCCTCTCATATTGTAGAAATTCTATACGTATTATAACAAATTATACACTTGAAAAGTGCACATTTAAGAATGTAATTCCATTTCAAGGTTTCAGTGACATTGATAAATCACTCAAGCTTTGCTCACTCAATTTGTGTCACCAGAATCTCTCGGTGGAATCAGTGTCTTTCCACATACTGGCGAGTACACAGTGCTTTATTCGTTACATTACAGCATGTACTTAATTTAGACAAAAATTAGTCCTTGAGGGACAATTTCAAATCCACAGCAAAGCCTACGCAGTGCGCGTTACTGTACAAAATCACTCTTCTCCATTTTCGGAAAGCTTTCAGCTTTTCTTCATGTCTCACTATGCCCCAGAGGTGTGTTATCTCACTGTGGCATGACTGCCTCTGTCTTACTGCTTAGCTGCACGACGGTAGATTTATCTGTTTACTAGTTACTATGTGGATTCTGATATCTACCTATTTGGGACTGGTGTGAGGAGTCCAATTTCCTCTTTATTGTATGCTATTGTGTTCTTGTCTTTTCTTATAAAAGGACTTCTATGGATGGTGTCAGGAGCACTGTAACAGTTAACATTCATTAGCATTTAGAAGAGTACCCTCTTTCCTTTTTCTATGGATATTAAATTAGCTGTTATTACTCAGTAATAGGTAAGCAGCTGTTAAATCCCATCAATACTAAGCAAATCGCTTTATTAAATGTATTCAAATCTGGTTTTATTGTATCCATATGAACTCCTTGGTTCCTATGGGTTTGGGAGGATTCATTACCAAGAAAGTATGTAGTCATCAAAATGCCTGACATCTTTGCAGAGGACTCAGGAAGCTCCTCTCTTCATTTGGGAAGCAACTATATTATTCCCAAACTAGTGATTAATATATTGAGATTAACCCTCTGGTAAATATTTAATCACATATGGTTTTATATTACAAAATGTGGATGAGGTTTTTTATGTATTAACATGAGAATGCCCCCACTTCCATTTGAGCTGTACTGAAACACAGATTTGGGGTTTTTTTAAAAATAGCTGAAGTTATGTTTCTAAAAGGTGTTACAGCCATAGCTCTGCAGACTGCAGTCCTCTGATGATACACAAACCATAGAGCATATGTGTATACAGAGCACAGGAGGAGTAACACAGCACAGACAGCAACAGTGCAAGCTTCTCCATATGTTGTGGTTTGCAGAAATCACCTTCAAGCTACAATACTTCCAATTGCTGTGCAGGAATATCCCTCCTCCAGAGTAAAAGGCTTTGTTGTACGTCAAAAAACCAAGGGATCAAACAATGAGACTTTCAGCCCTAACCTGTGGTAACAGCTGAGTGCCTGTTATGTGGCCACATCTATCAGGTGTAGAGATTTAGGGAACATTTTTACTTCTGGATTGCTGATGCTAGCTTGGGCCATGGGAACGTGTTACCTATATAATGTGCAACCGCACCCTCCAGTGTCTTGCACCACTCACCTACAAGTCACCCGGACATCTCTGTCTTCAGGGCAGGATACCCAAGAGCAGACTTGATGGGGTCAGAATATCTCCCTGTGCATCTTCTAATATAGCCAGAATCTCATAAAATTGATTCACAAAAAATCTGCTCAGTAAGCAGCTGAGAAGGGTATCCTGCCTTCTCCCTAATGTGCAGATGGCCAAATGCAACCTTGTGCACCATTCACTTAGGTGCAGATGGTCATGGGTGAGGATCTTTGTCTATCCTGCTGTCACGGCACACTCCCCACTTTTAGGAGTTTAGCTGGCAGAGTTCAAGGTCATCTTTTTCACATCTGAGCCATGCAGCAGCCATCTGCAGCTACGCCTGCATCCAGCCCACTGCCTCCTTGATCCTGAGCTGCATCCTGACCCCCTGGCTCGGCTTTGCTCAGACCTGACCTGCCTCCTCCCACAGACCTGCCCCCCAAACACAGGACTGAGGTTGACCCTGATCTCAGACTCCAGTCCTGACCCTGACACTTGGTGCTCAGCATCCTGCCTGCCCTGCTGTCACCCTCAGTCCCTGCTCACCCCCTTTGCCAGGCTGTTCTGCTCTTCCAATAATGTCCATAATGGAGGCTTTGGAGCCAGTTCTCAGCATCTATTCCAGTACTTTGCCATATTTGCATCTAGAAAGCTTTTGGTCACGTGGCAGAGTTTTTTGATTATCTTAACTTGGTGTTTCTTGCTGCATTTTAAGAACATTATTTCTTGTCCTGTCATTCTGTGTAGACAAAACAATTTATATTCTTCTTTGCACTATCTGCACTAAAACACTGTATTTATGTCTTTTTCAGACTTGTCTTTTTAAAGCTAAATGATCCAAAGCATTTTAATAATGCCACATTCATCAAGTGGTCTAGATCTCACAAAGGATCATTTCATGAATATTGAAGGGTTCATAGCTTATTATTATAGATCTTTATATTTTGTTTGGGTTTTTGTTTTTCCCTTCAACAAAATGACATCATGGAATCACACTCAACTCTAAGACACTTTTTTGTAGAACTGTCCCACCAGTTATTTCCTACCCTTTCTGGGCAGCTGATTATTTCTGCCTATATATATTACCTTGCTTTTCTCTCTGTTTAATTTTATCTTACTTTTTTTTTTCCAGATAATTTCTTCATTTTAGCAAGCTAATTTTTAATTTTACTCCTTCCACTAGGCTCTATCTGAAACAACCATACTTCATATCCAAGTATTTGGAGTATGAATGGACACTTCACACATTACTTGATCCAGAACAGACCTTTACAGAAGCCATAGTGAATCTTTTCATTCTGACAGGTTTACAATCACCCTACAAGAATTTTGCCTGTGCAGTACTTCCCTCATTTACCCAGAAGAATGAGCAAGAGGACATCAAAAGGTTTTTAAAAAGAAAATACACATACTCTATTGCTAGTCCCCAGCCTATGACTAGAGTAGCCAAATCTCCATTCTACACATGGAGCCTTCTCTTTCACTCAGGGAAGCACAGGCCCACAAAGAAGTCTTTCCTTCCACTGAATGTGAGTGACCATGCCAGCTCTTGACATGCACTGTAATTTGTCTGGTTTATGTTTCACAGGAATAGACTGTGAGAATGACATAGGGAATGGAAAAATCACCACCTGAAGGAGGGATTTTCAGATGCTGTTGTCTCAATATAGGTAAACAATAGAAATTGGATATGGGTCCTAAATGATTGAGCCTTAAAGATATACAGTCTCACGGATTTTTATTCACTTGGATTACAAAAAACTTGACTTTGGGACAGACATGTGGCAGCCTTAGTAATTAAATGTGTGAAAATTGTTTAAAAAATGTATACTGTGTAAGAATATATGTCTCTCAAGTGAACAATGAACATCTGCAAGCTTTAAGTCATAAAATAATACCCAAACCACAACTTACCTTTTGAGTAAGTAGAGCCTGAACAACCTGATTAGCTACCTGAAATAAAGAAATAAAATAGTTCAAGTATGTTATCATGTGTGTTTATGCATAACAACACCTTCTGTGGATTTACACTCCACTTTCCACCTACAACCACAACTGATTCTAGCATTTTCATTATTGACTAGTATTTTCATCAGATAATGCTAGTAAGAACACATGAAATGCACGTTAACTATTTTTGATCTAGTCCTCATTATAAATAATGTGTATTGTACCAATTGCAGGATGACATGATGGACACTTGGTTAACTTCTGTCATCTCTTCTTTGGATTAGATTAAAATTTCACAGTTCTATATGCAGCAAGGATTGACTGCATTCATGAGAGCTGATTTTTACCAGCTGAGGATGGAGTCCTGAATGTTTTCATGAAGTTTAATTGTTTCTTGATTCAATATTGACAAAATGGTACTGTCTATCATGACAAGCAGAAACCATACAGTGCCACAGAAAATTAAAGCACCTACTGTCGTCAGAATGTGATTGGAAGGCATTCACACCACATATCTTAATTGACTTGAATGAGATTACACAGCATTGATTAGTAGAACTATTTATTCAACGGGGAATTTTTGAAGTTATTTATTTCATATATCCTTGCTAATTTATATTTACCAGCAGGCATAGGTGCAGGAAAGGGGAAGAAGGAGGGACAGAAAGAAGGATTGAGATAAGATTTTCTGTTGATGATATCTAACTTGTATGTTACGTTTCTAATGTAATTTAAAACTATATATGCATGTTACCATACAACGTGTTTGCCTATATTTTTGCTCTTACATTTAAGCAGAGAAACTAGAGCTCTCACTCTGTGCAACAAGAGGCAGTAGTTATGATTTCTGGTTTGGTTTTGGCTTTCAGAAATTGCAGTAAAGCATATGCAAATATCACCAAATCTGCATTTCTTCTTGCTCTAGGTAAATTAAAGAAAACACACCATAACTGAGTAGCGAGGAAAGAGTTAAAGATAATTCATTTTTGTAAATAATTCAGTTCTCTTAGATCCAAAAGCTACATTTGATTCATAGTCTCCTAAAATTGCCTAGTATCAATTTTTTTTCTCCAAACTGGTCCCTAACTTAAGGCAGCCTGTGGAACAATGGTCACATAAAATAGCTCTATACATAATGTTAGAACTGTAATAACCAACAGAAGTAAATATGTTACGGTTTTGAAAAACCATGTGCCTTGCCCTGTAGGCTTTCAGCATCTACATCCGACTGTTCCTTCTGGCATGTACTTTTAACATCTGTTTGCTCTACCTGAAAATTGAACAAACCATATACATTATTTCTTTACTTTCTGACATGAAGCTACTTTACCAAGGAAGAACTAAAAGGTTCTCTGAAATGTTTACCAGTCACACACAACAGAATAGCTTATAAAATTACTCCTATAGCTTTATATATTGCACAGGAGTGTAAATGGAGTAATCTTCCAAAAGGGAAAAAACTGAACTTGCTGATGCCTATGTGACAAATTTTCCAACTTAAGAGTGTATGAAGTTAAGTATCTAAATGAAAGTACCTGCTGGTGAACCCTAGCTGCCATAGATCTCAAGAAGAGAGATATACAACTAGTTTTTTTACAAAATGAGGGTTTTTTATTCTAGTATCTAGCAACTTGGCAAACTGTATTGCTATTACCATTCAAAGATTTTTCAGGTCTGTATTCTTGAATTTCAGCAGGAACAGAGGTGGGAAGCCTTCAGTGAAATGTCCTGCAGTTACTAAAATTAATTTAGCAGTCAATAAGTGGAATCATATCCAAACTTCAGCATTTCAAATGAGGTTGCCATTCCACTCCTACAGCAGTGCTAGTGTCCAGGTAATAAACTGCTAAGCTACCAGATGTACTTCATTTGAACTTACACACCACAGATATGAAGAACATAAGCCAGGACTTCAAAAAAGATAGTCACAACTACCAAAAACTGAAACTGAGATAGCTGAAGGCAGAGGGAATGAGATGCAGAATATGTGGCCTTCCTACCAACATGAGGCAGAACTGCGGCTCAATCCCAGTAAAAAACAGGCTTTAAAATTACTTGACCTGTTATTCATGCAGTTAATCAAGGTGAAACAAGGAATAGAATAGAGATGGTCGGTTCCTTAGTCTGCTATTATGTAGTAGATGCGACTGCTTGCCTTCACACTGCCTGCCTTCCCTTTGAACTTAATAGGCAAGATCTTTAGGTGAGGTTTCCTTTTGTGGATTGCAATAAAAGAGAGAAAAGATTCAGCTTCACTTTTTCCTTCCACAATTATGCTTACCTATGCATTTTATAAAGTTGTCTTAATAGAAAAGGTATAAAGGAATTAATCAGAAAAAAGAGACGCTAGTGTAACATCTCTTACACATTTTACAAGTACTGAGATTTTACACAGATGCCTTTAACATGTGTTTTCATACGCACAAAGACATTTCAAGGGCACTAAAATGAAAGGTCTTCAATTTTATTCAAATCTTAAAATGCCTTTTTAAGATAACTTTGCATTTTTGATTAGCTAATTCTTAAAACATCCAGCAAAAATATCATCTACCCTAGGTTACACAATTTCCTGCATGGAAGTATGGTGATGCTTGACAGAAATCTCAGGTGGCACAGTGATGTGAATAAACATGACATTACCACTTACCAACAAACTGACAGCTGAATTCCAGGATAGGAAACTACGATTAAGCATGTTAACCTCAAACCCCAAAGGTACAAGAATACAATCCTGCTTTTTGCATTAAATTTTTCAGATACAGAAAGATATGTTTATGGAGTATTTCTGAAATTAAATGAGCTGCTTTCTTATTTATCAAGTACTGGAAAATTTCAATGACAAATTCTCCAAAATACTGTTCTAAAGTTGTTTATATGTATACTTCAGAGATGAATAATTACTTTAAAAATATATTTATTAAAATTCATAAAGGTCTCACTTCAGCCTGACCCATATTCTTTTCAGATTTCATCTCTATGAACATTGCAGTTTCACTGAATTCTACCATGTAAATGAATACAGAGCATGAATTTTTAAGTCAGAGGTGCAAGCACTCACACAATATTAAATGTGGGACGTTACACGAATGAAAAGAACTATGTAAAAGAATTGAGAAAAGGAAAATGAGAGAAAAGAACGGCAGGCATAGCTTTAAAAACTCATCTCTGGTGTCTTTTTGTCACACACAGAAAAATCACTTCTTTCATACGCAGCTTAATGGCCACCAACACCTCAGCAGAAAGCACACTGTGCATTGCAAGTGCCCTTATCGCATTGCTGTGAAGGCCTGAGGGACCAAGCAGGGACACTATTGGCAGGGTTGCCAAATGAAATGATGCTTGAGTGCCCTGAGCAGAGTTTGCCTGTGCCCAGGGGACAGAAGCTGCAATGTGAGGATGCTCAATGCTGAGTGAGAGATGGCAGCATTCTCCCAACAGTTATCAAATGATGATCCCAACCTTCATTACCTCAAGGGCCTGTCAAGCATCCTGAACATGTAACTTGCCAGAATGGCCAGGTATTTGCTTTGGAGGTAAGTACTCCTTGTGTATTAGCCCAGGAGAAGTTCAGTACACTCATAACTAACTGCACTGCAGAGGCAAAATTAAAAAAATAGTTGTAGTAGGCACTCAGACATTTTGGTGACAGGCTTAGCTGTCTCAGGTTTGGGTGTGATCACAGCCTTGTGTTCTCAGGAACATCTGTGTTCCTTCCTTCAAACCTACCAGGTCTCCCTGGAGCAAAATGGAGCTGCAGCACAGACAAAGAGCTGCAGAGGCTATGTCTGCTCCTAAAAACTGCTGACAAAGTCCTGAAGCCCAAACTAGAGAAGGTCTGAAGAGTTTTTCACCTTCAAGAAATGGGGTTGGTGTAAGGTGAGTTACAAATGGAGGAAGCATCAGACTTTAAGTCTAAAAGTAAAGAAATTTTCAAGTGGAAGACTTTTTTTATTTATGGAAAGCATTTTATTTTCTTAAGATCTGCAGTAAAAACCCCTGTTTGGAAAGGATTTTGTCACATACAACACATCCTCAGAAGACTCTGGCTGAAGTGAAGGTTCTTGCAATCATTGATTGAGTTATTTACTAATTACATTTATGTCTCATGTCCTATTCTCTTTATTGTTACTATAATGCAGTAGAGTGAGAACGTATGAATTCTAGTGAAGATCCACCAAGGGAATGTGCTCAGGTGGGTGCTAACCTGGGACTCTTGCAGAACTAGCTATTATTAAATATGGTTTTGTCATCTGAGTCACTGGCAACTTACTCAACTCAGTGAGCAGAAAGGATTAGGTCCAAGTGTGTGTCAGCTAAAACAATGCTTGTTACAGTGCCGCTGTCAAAGCTCTGTGGGGGCTGAAAGGGGAACAAGAAGAAAAAAAAGTGATACCAAGCCATGGGGAAGGACAGGAGAGGTCACTGTGCACAAAAAAGATGACAAAAAAAGAAATAAGATAAACAAACAAAAAATAAAGCCAGGAAGCACAAAATCACAGGTGTTAAGCACTTCTCCTGAAAAAGTTGATACAGTGAGAGAAGATGGATACAGCTGTGATAATATGGAAGAATTGAAAACAGACAATGTAATGTTGAAGAGAATAAAGTTCAGAGCATAGTCTGATATAATCATTCACAATTTAAACTGCAACAACATGTAAAACGCAACCCAGGATCAGAAATCCATCATGTCACTGCAAACACAATAAAAACATATCCTCTGTCCTTGTAATCTGTATGGAGTGTTTTGCTGGAATGGGCAGTTATGGCACTTTAATTATTTCCAGATTTTGTCCTAGACAATCAGAAAATAATTTTAAGTCAAGTTATGCAATTTAAACTAGAGTTAGTAACTTTATGGTAATTTCAGTCTTATCATGAAGATATCCAAATATCATTCCAGTGTTCACTAAATGCAGTGACTCAGGCCAGTGCAGACCAAGGCTCTGCCAGTATCCCAGTGCCACAGAACAGACAGAACACAACCTAGTGGGAAAGTGTATCTGGAATTATTTTACTCCAGCTCTCTGAAAAAATATGCTATAGTGGCAAGAATGTGGATTTGATAATAAAAATTTGCACTAAACTGGAGGCTTCTTGTACCAGAGCTGTATTTCTCATGCCAGAAACAATTCAGCAAACGCTGATTAAATATTTAAAAAGCTGGGTGATGTGGGTTAGTGGTGATGTAGGTAGGTGGTTGGACTGGATGATCTTGAAGGTCTCTTCCAACCTTGGTGATTCTGTGATTCTAAGACACGAATTGTCACCTGCTATGAGTGGTCTGCACACTCAAGCACTCCTTCCTCAAAGATAGAGCTGAGATGCTGGTGTAATCTTTCTTTTGTTCTGTTTGCATGTTAGTTAACTACTTATGTAATACGCATTCTTATTATGAAACAGGTAAATGATTTTTACCAAGCAACTCCTTGAGCTACTAAAGGTCTTGAAACTACTTTAAGCTCTTGTGCATGCTGAAGAGCCTTATTTCAGGATAAATGGGAGGAATAAGTAAGCATCAGTATATATATGGAGAAAGCTGCATGCAATAGGAGATACTATAAATTTTTGGAATGGTAAGCATTGCTGGAGTGCTCGGGCAGGAAATGATGGGTGACTTATATTGGAGCTGTAACTGTATGGGCTGATCAGAAGCTGAGCCATGCAGTAGAAGTGAGCCAACAGCTAGAAAAAAAACAGCAAAAAAGTTGTGTATGTAACCCTAAGGGAGCTGGGAGACTAAATCCCCTTGTTACAGAATATATTATGTAGGAAAGCTGGGGGATTTTTGACAGAAGAAGCCAATGCCACCTGTGTTCCACTCTACAGAAAAGAAGGAGTTAATAAAACCTAATAGGCAAATTATCAATTTATTCTCCTAATGAAACCAAAACAGTTCCAAATATTGGTCACAGGGATATCAATTTTTTTTGGTGAAGATATGTAGTCAAAAGAGGATTTACAGCAGAGGTCATGAAGAACAATATCTACGACTGTCAGACACATGTTCTTGGAATTAATTAGAATGAGGTAATATTAGAAAACTGCAGAACAATGTCAACCTTGTAAGAGAGAGAGATTCATTTCTAATTACAGTATCAGGTAAGAACAACCTTTTTATCTACCTTACCTCATCAAGACATCTTTCATACTGTTCTCTCTGATTTTCATTTTCCAGAGCCAGTGCTGAATTCTCTGCCTACAGGAAAATAGAATAAATAAATAAATATGTAAATTAATCAAAGGGTACTACATGACAATTCATAAAAATTCTTTCTCTGGGTGCTTACTTCGTCTGCTTCTTCAAGGTCCAGAATAAAAAGCACCATATAATTTATTTTACTACAAGTCAATATTTTGAGTAAAAACAGAAGCGACATTCATTTATGAGATTATTCACACCATGCATTACAATTTAGAACAATATCAGAGCAGATATTCCAAGTATGCCCACAATCTCATTTTGTCAGGTGTAATAGAGTTGGCAATGAAACATTATAGAAGATATCAGTGTATCTTTTCTTCCTCTCCCTTTTCTGTTTAAAGTGAACTTGCCATCTGAGAAAGCCACTTGGAAGCAGAGGCAGCTACTGTCAAAAGGAAACAAAAGGCAATCTTACACAAACTTTTAACTGGAAGTTCTTCAGTAGCCTAGTTTTTGCAGTGGGTAACTCCATACACACCAGTCATACTATAGCTAATCAATGAATCACACCCCTTAAATGAATCAGATAAATTTACTAGTCTTTACTTAAAAACAATTCCTACAATTTCAAGGGAGAGGTATTTTACTACATCTAAATGCAATCTTAAAGTCAGATAATACATCTGTTTAAATATGACAAAGTTTTCTGTATAGTAGTGCCTTTCATCTATCTTTAATTTCCATTACAATCATATTTTTGCATAAAGCAAACTTTGAAGGTCTCTTCCATGGTATGTAAATTACAGTAAATCAATGGACTTTTCTAAATATTATGACTTGACTTTAGGAATTCTTTCAATATTGGAAATGGAAATCTCTAAAGGATACTATATACAGTTTCATCAACACAAGTTTCAACTATTTTTCTCTTAAAGACCAAGAAACTAAAACAATATATAAAAATCTACGTGTTAAAACTGGCTCTAGAAACCTCTCTGCCTCCCATGCATAATTTTTCACATCACATAACCATAACACCAAAATCTATGCATTCACATAATTACAACTATTACACAATTTGCATTACTTGCTTCACTTCAACCTTCTGTCAACCTACGAAATCAAATGCTGTTTCATGAGAATTGTGGTTATACAGAACAACAGTCATAAATATAGATAACACTTGTAATTTTAGAGAAAAATTCAATGTAATGTACTGCATAGAAAAATTCTATGGAAAGATCCACGGTTCTCTTTTTCTTGTTAAGAAAATCAATGATTCAACAAAATGAAAATCCCAAGGTCCAATAAATTGATTCATTAACAACAATTTCAAATACAGCTAAATTCTAAAAATAAGATTAGGAAGAAAATGTAAACATACATAATTATCCAGCATATTGCAAGAGAGTAAAGAATAAAAGGGAGATAAAAAACAAGGGCATATAGAGTTTAATTATTTACAAGTCTAAATAAACAACTGTATGGAATCAGTGCTTTATCTTGAGGGTACAATCAAAGCCATCAAAGGTGGTAAAATGCTCTGCATCATATTTTCACAATGTCACCTACCAATGGATTCAACATATGGCTATAAAAAGTCTATGGGTGATCCTGCAGAGAGCACAGTGAGATGAGGCAGCAAAAAGTACAGCTGCAGAAGTAGCAAAGTGGCAACCAAAGCTGCAAAAGCAAAAGCAGCAGTCAGGAATCAGAAGCTGGAAAGTAAATAGATCTCCATAGCAAAGAGGCTATCAGTTTGCTTTAGCAGACACATTCTTGCAGATTGATTGATAAAATTGAGGAGATGATTGCACATAAAAAATGTACTTCTATGAGTTGAAGGTTTTTAGATGTTTTCTCTACGAATATCACCCTGAAATGCCATCTAAAAACCCCTATTCCTACTGTTTTGAAGCAATCATTAAAGGATTAGTCTGCACTCAGGCATGTTGGTGCATGTATGGGTTTTAATTTTTTTAACTTTCATTTTCACTAACATAAAAATATACTGCATGATTTTATCCTGAAATAGTTATGGCAGACTGGTCCTATACAGACATTTCTAAAAGAGCTATAGCACATAGTTGTACTATACAAAATAGCCAGAGAGCTCCCCATATTTCTCTTACTCCATTTTTTTGGAATGCTCTGAGGCTGTAAAATGGAAGCTAAACCTTCTTGGATCTGTTAGCTGAATCTCTGACGTCAGTGAGCTATTCCTTTACAAGTAGGCTACCAAAATTAGGAAATCTGAACTTCACAGCATTATAAATAAATGCTACATTTCTGTGCTTATCAAGCCACAGTGGAAACATCTGTATAATAGAACCCTTTTTCACACCATTGCCTTCAAAAGTCTAGTGAAAGGATGTAATGCAGTCAATGTTAGCTTGACTTCTGTGCTTCTCAATTGCTGAGCAAATCATGCCTATTTATTTGGCCTTTTTGTAATGAGGACTGCTGGACTAGAAGGGAACACTTGACTGACTTTGCTTAAGATCTTGTGCCAGTTCCCACAACATGGGAAAACCAGCACTTCTTGATTCATATACTAAATTACTCTATAATGCAACTGAATACTTGATAATAATCCTCATTCCCCCAAAAGTATTCATTTAGAAAATTTATAATAGTACTTGTGGTCTCAAAACCCTGCCTCCTAATCCAAACCTTCATTTACTTAACAGAAACCACTGGGTGTTGATGTTATTGCAAGTTTGCTCAGTTTCTGCTCAGAGGGATCTGCCCACCTCCAGTATTGCATATTCTAGGCATCTTTTGCCAGTTAAGCAAAGTAGGTCCCCTTGGGGGAAACCACTATTACATTTTATTTTCATTTTTATTTTCATACTTACACTAGGCTAAGCCACAATAAGAAGCCCAAGCTTCTCACAACATGAAAGCTATTGCACACTTGGAGGCACCCAGAGGCAGTGGTAGAGAAGTACTGACCCCCAGTGCAGTCACTTCTCCTGCACACAAGCTAGCAGGGGACTGGCAGGAAAAAAGCTACATTAGTGAGAACGGTCCTCGTTTAGATATCAACTGATTTCTACAGTGACTTCTAGTTTTAGGTATAGCTGTCCTCTAGGAATTTATGTGTATTTTATGTTTGACATAGGAATAAACCATCTCTGTCCCTCAGCCTCACAAACACTAGAAGTGATGCAGCCCAGCGAACTGCTGCAGACAAGTGACATCCAGCACCTGCCACCAGCGCCTGCGGGCAAGCACGGCTTTTCTTGGGGGGTCAGCTCTCAAAGCACAGCATCATTCAGTCAGCCAAAAGTAACTGTGATTTAACTTACCATTAAATGAAACATTACATGTTGCTTTCGAGTCATTATAGATTCAAGGATCCTAAAATGTCAAAACAGAAGCTCTGCCTAGTTTCAATTTGGAAAAAGTATTTTGTACAAGAGTTCCTCCAGACACTGGAAAATGTAAAGATTTCAGTCATGACTCCGATAATGGTAAACAGCCTTCAACTGCCTTAATTAGAGACAGCTTTGTTCTGAATTGTGAGACTGAGTTTATGGAAAATCAATTGGAAAGTTAAAACTTCAGACTACTTTGTGTAAGACAGAGGTTGCTTTGTATTGATACCATCGCTAAGATACAGTCGTTACAAGAGACTTTGTCAACTCTGATTTTAATCCCTTTCTCAGCATGGAAAACATAGCCCTAGTAATGATGAAGATTATCTTTAGGTCAGCTAAGAGCTTTCTCTCTCCTCTTCATAGCTGTTGAAGTACACTCTATTTTCTCCCGTGGGGCAGCTGTTTGCACTGGTTCATTCAAGGCAGAGTACACACCTGATGCACTGAGGTCTGTATTTCTTTTCACATTATCCAGTCTTTCCTTAAAATTCCATTGGGTTAAGGGGAAGTTCCTTGGTTCACAATTGTTCATTATGCTGTAGAAGAAACTAGGAGACAGACGGCAACCTTAGCCTTTTCCATGTTTCTATAAATGTTTATAGATCTGGATCAGTAAAGGCAGGCCAATTAATTACAATTCTTAAAAAAATTTCTAAAATGGTCATGATAATTAGCTATAGGATACCCTTAATACTGAACAAAAGGAGCATCCATTCAGGCAGTACAACCACCTAAATTCTTGTGAAAATGCATCTTCACCTGAAGTCTAAAGCATCTCAAATATATCCTTAATGTGGTTATAATTACTTTTTTGATAACGAACAACAAAAGACACTACAGCTTTTTCAATCATAGGAAAAAAACAAATACAAGACAAAACCAGAAAGAAATGTTGTCTCCCAAAAAGTATTCATTATCAGTAGGCTCTGAACCAAAAACTGCTCTGCTCCTTTCCAGCTCAGTCTTTTTTCCTGGGTTTACATGGTCCAAGCACATGGTCTCCCACCAGTCTCACTGTGTCAAATCTGAAACTGCTTTGGGGGTTCAGTCCTCACATACACTGATAGAACACGGCACCTTTCAGGTAAATAACAGCACCAAGACTGCACATAAATGAAAGAAATACACACTTGATAAATATACCTTGATACAGGCATTTAGAATGATTTCTTCATTCTCTCCTTTTCCCTTTTAACAATTTTAGGGTGGATTATTACAACGGGCTAAGGATTGTCTACTAACTATACTTTTTTTCAACATTTACCTGTCTCTGTTAGAAGTGTACATTACACATTCTCGTGTCTGAGAATGTCAGGAGTCATCCCTGTCTCCTCCACATTTGCCTCTCTAAGTGGCACTTGAGAGGACAACTTTCATTTAACATCCTGCAAAAGCCATTTCCGTGTGCTTCTTGAAAGAGCGAACTGAAGTGCTTAAATCATGTTTGAAAAAAGATTTGGAGTTGAAGTCCCTAAAGTGATTTTCAAAAAGTTTAAACTTTACCTTTCTGTGCTTTGATTTATTAAGTCAAGAGAAAAGGAACAACAACATTTTGTTATCTAGCTAGCCTGTTCCAATGCATTAGGAATTAGGATATATTTGGTGCACCATGGTCTTTAACTGAAGAATTATTTCATGTACGTATCAGGAAGTCTTCAACAGAAAGTCCTCTGCACTTTTATAACCACAATGAAATTAATTGAGCCACTGAATTTTCTACTGGAAGACGGGAATAAAAGAGAAGCACGTGCAAAACAGTTTCACTTACTCATCAGTGTAGAGTTGAGACAAAACAAAAGGATGGGAGGAGGAAGAAAGAAAAAAGGGGAGAGTAGTATTTATTTAGCAGTAAGGAAAAAGGAGCTTGTAGAACCATAGAATGGTTTGGGTGAGAAGAGACCTTTAACAATCATCTAGTCCACCCCCGCTGCCATTGGCAGGAGATGAAGGTCTAAAGGTTGTACGTCAAGTTAGAAGCTCAACATGCTTTGAAGGTATCATCAATAAAGGTCAAGAGGAACAAAGTTATGACAGTGAACTTTAAAATCCCTGACAGAATGCTACAACATCGGTTACCATGTGCACTTCTTTGTTATTCATACTAAACCATTTGTCCGTTTATAGAAAGCTCTATTGATTTACACAGACACTCATTTGTCATGCCCTGTGCAGTGTATTAATAGCTGCCCAAGCACTTCAAATGTGCTCAGCATTTGTTTTCCTGCTTCCAGCCTCTGATTTAGTGTATTTCTGTGGTTACAGCTTCATACAGTGTACAGGAGAGGTACCTAGGTCACAGCCTCTTGTTGGAAAAGTAAGCAGTAATGTTTTTGCAATCTTTCCTCAGGTCCTTATGGCATTTTTTGGGTAAGCTGCTGTTCTAGGAAGAGTTTACCACTTGTACCATCTCCACATTTTTGTTCGCAGGAAACTGTTTGTACTATTCTGTTCATGTTACACAGAAAATCTGTCCTTTGAAAGACAAACTCAACAAATCCTCAGAGAAATGTCTAACAGTATAGTTATGCTGGTTAGAAGCACTGAAAATTACATTTGTGTTTTTAATTCAACATAATTACAGCAACAAAAGTCTGAATTTAACTCCACCACTGTGGAAGCATTTCCACTGGCCACTTTCCAGTACCTTTTATATTGGTATAGACAGCTCTTTGCTAGGAGTAAAATGAGGACTGAACCTCATGACCTGCCTGTCAACATTTGGATATTTGTACCTTCTGCTTTATGCTTTCCACAATAGAGAAACAGTGGAGCGACCATGCAGCATCTCTCTGCTGAACTGCAGCTCACGTGTTACAGCTCTGCTCCCTGGTCTCCCAGCCACAGTAACTGGGACTGGGAAATGCTAGGTACTGGTGAAGCAAGCAGTAAATTTAGCAAACTAATACTTAAATATTACCATATGCTTCTCATAATGTCCCAGTCTTAACTATTTCTTCTGCTTCACTGAGATGGGGAAAAAACCCAAAAAGGACAAATTAGTGATATGATGACAGCCAGGCTTCTCATCCTTGCTTCAAAACACATAGGCCCTTAGCCTTCTCAGTTGCATCACTTTCCAATTTTCTTTTAGCATGATAAAATAGCCTGTTCTCTTTAACCACACTTAAAACATTTGACACATTTTATCTGGAATACCCAGCCACTGTTTGACTCACATTCAGGTAAAACATGGTATGAAAGCAACAAATACGTGATGTTAAATAATAAAATGTAGAACCATACAAGTGTTAATTATAGTTCTATCTATAAAAAGGCCACATTAAACCTTCCTATGTAGTGTTGGCAGGGATCATTCTTGCAATTCAAAATTTCAATAATCCATTTTTTAATTCTTTACTGACACAAAAACATAGTGACATTAGAACAAGCCACCAACAGCCCCCAAAAGCTGTCTATCTCATAGGCCACTCTATGCTATAGCTGTGCTACCAATAAAATTGGTCTGTGGTCTCATAGAGAGCAGTATAACCTTCTTCTAATGTATGCTAGAAATCAGAAGATGTTTATTCAACATCACAAAGCTAGCCACTTAAGATTACATGAAAACTTGGGTTTAAATGTTTCTAACAAAAAGCAGCCCAAGGTCTGTGCAGCTGCATATGATGTTTTAGCAATTATTGATGAGCTGATTCATGTATTTAGACATGAATTTACCCCACAAATTATACAACAGCTTTTAAAAATGTATGGATTTCATGCAGCCAGAGATCAGAAAATGGAATTTGCTCCTTTATCTGCAGATCTGCAGCAGACCGCAGGGAGAGACCCAGGGTCTGTACAGGGCTCATAAGCACAGAGCTCTTTTCCTGTCTGGCAGGTGTTTCCCAGTTCCAACAAGAAGAAACAACAAGTTTTCTTCATAATGATGAAGCCTCCTTTTTGAAAGAAAGGGATAGCTAGAATTCAATCCTTCAAATCTACTTATATCGGATAAATATATGAACTTCAGGAGTGCAATCAAACAAACCAAAACCAAATGAGATTGATACACTCTTGATGAGACTGCCTCCTAAACCCAACTAAAGTAAACATCATATTCCTGGGAGTTCCTGTGTGAAATACCTTTATGTCTTATTTTTCAGAAGTTAGGGCTGGAAAATATTAACTAGTTCAAGAATGATAATATTTGTCTTTTTTATTTTGGTTGACTCTAAAGTAGTTAAGAATAAGGAGCCTTTAAAACCTTCAACATTTTCCATTCTGACACCACAGAAATGTCTGGAGTTGACATTTTAAAGAGAAGGTTAGGAATAGATCTAGCAAAACAGACTGCATTATAAGCCCAGGCTTATCTTCCAGCAAACAAATATCTAGGGTACTAACAGATACATCAATAATAGCTTTGTATGTTTACCTGCATGCAAATTGTAGAAAACAGCAAATTCTACCATTATTTACAGAGAATATAATAGACTTAGAGTATGTCCACTGTCAATATAGGCCTTTGAACAAATAGGTTAAAATTACAAAGGATGCCTCTTTTCCCCAAAAAATTCTTCCAAATATAAGATAGAAGACTGAATTTTTATGCAGGGAACAGTGTGTGCGTGTTGTGAATTTGTTTATTTTCTGATTTTCCAATATTTACACTGGGTGATCCTTCCCCTTGCAAGCTGTGAATCAGAGGCAGCTGTTCCAACTTGCTCTTTTTTTTTCCTCTTGTTTTAAGTGATTTGCTCTCGTAGGGAACTATTCTCCCCTAAGAACTGAGAGTGTTTCACTCTGACAGACTTACTGTGCTTTCCCATGTAATATTAACAGGCAGTTATTTCCTCTATCAAAGAACTAAAAATAAAATCCCTGGTCCATTAAAAAAGTATGAGATCCTGAAATTGTAAATTAAACTGATTCTTACAATTAACACAGGCAGATAAAGGCAAGCTGTGCGGAACTGATTAATCTTAAAGGGCATTTTGTGGTTAATATCAACTTTTATTTAATACATACATAAGTATCTTTGCATTGAAAACTCTTATATGAATTAATCACAGCACATCTGGTCAGTTGCATTTGTTTCAATTTTTCTTGCAAAAAGACCAAGGTCTTCAGGGAAAATTCTAATTCTTTGAAAAACTAATTATTTGAAATCTAGTAAAGACTAGTTGAAAACCACTGACATCCAACACTGTACAGGAAATTATTTTAAAATTTCTAGAAATTCTATCTATCAAGAGCAGCCCTTCTCCTGTAAAGTGGCTTTTATATATTTTTTCTAATATCACTGGAACATACATGAAATATAATTTCATAGGTCAATGCAAAAAATGGCCCTAATGCCATAACTGGTACTTCCAGACTGCTCCATGCACCTGAACTGAAGAGCTGTTATTAAACGATAGTACACACTTCAAATTTGGAGCTAAATCTGGCACTATCTTCAGGGAGCACCGACACCAACTTCCTCCCCACTCACTCACTCCTCTCCGCTGGGAAACCAAACAATTGGGTGTGCTTGAGGTTGATGATAGAAAGAGAAGATTCAAAACTTCAATGCATTCCTGCTTTTTTCCCTGTCTTTTAATATTTTGGCTTTCACTGGAAAGTGAAACACATGCTTTGCTCTGTCTTCCGAGAAACAGACGCCGAATTTTTATCAAGAAGTATTTTTTCCCAATTATTTATCCTAAGTTTCTTCATTTAGTTCAAATCAAAAGAATTATGAAATAAAGTGATTTAAACTGACAGCCTGGAAAACACTGATCCCATATGCTTAAATGTCACACTCACTGGCTGTGTGACGGGAAACTCATATAATTTCCCTGTTATCCAATGATTCTTTAAGTGGGAAAATCTGATTTTTTTTCTCCAGAGAAACATGGATGACTTTTTATGAAATGGAAAAAAATATACTATTGGTTTTCCTTTTCAAAAAATCCCTTGAGCTTAGCTTATTTGAATTCCGAGAAAAAGAATGACTTTTCTTTGCTATACTATGCAATTGATCTGAAGTATTACATGATGTTATAATTGATAATGTCACAAAAAGTTTTTAAACATAACAAAATATAAAATACAATATTTTCCTTTACAGAATTACATTATTTTCCTTCTCCTACGCTGAATTGTTTTACTCTATTCCTTTAAAGACTTGGAGTTAAAAGGTTTCCACTACAATAAGCTCTTAATGTCAACTGTTTCACAATTCATAACATAAATTTACAACAAGTTTCTCTGGTTTTAACTACATGGGAGCATTGAGTTATTTCTGAAGGCAATGTTTCCTGCAATTTCACTTTCTTCATCAGAAGTCACCCATAAGTCAACTGCCTCGGGTATTTCAAAATGAACTGCTTTTGATGGCTTCAGTTATTTCTGTCCCTTCCAGCTAAGGAGTTGCAAAGCAAAGTGAAGCAGAACATGTATTGGTGCACTGTATTACGCACAGGATCAAATGCTATATAACGTGCAGCAATTGTTTTGTGGCCAATAGCTAAAGCCTAATAACTAAGTCACAAAATTACTGTTCATTTCTTGTTAACTGAAATAAAACTCTATTTGCAAACATCACCTTGCTTCTCCTGAAATCTTTGAACATTTTTTCCCCTTTTGTTTTTATAGGCACAGTAAGGAGCACCCAATGCCCCTCACTCCACACAGCAACACCCAGGATGCTGGTTTCTGACATTAAATTAAAAGTTCTGATTAATTTTATTTTTAATCTCTTACAGTGGAATAGTGAATTTGCGGAGTAATTGTAATTTGCTCAAAAGATCAGCAACCCAGACTCCAAATTCTGACACTTTCAAAAGCTTCAGCAGTTTGGGGTTGCATCTGTTTTTTCTGTCCAGCAGACTGTGCTCACCACAGAGAAGATGGATGCAGAGGGAAGAGAATCCCTTAGAAACTGTCTGATGTGGCAGTACCCGACTGTTACCCTAACTAGGCATAGGACATCTCTCCTGTTGTGCTGGCTGACATGAGGTGCATTTACATTTGGCTTGGATGAGCAGGGAGTGTCCTTCTCAAGCGATTTTTCTGATCAACCCACTGACAAGGCCACAATTCACACCATGGTGTGGCCTTGGAACCAATGGACTGAGTTTCTTGTATGCGAAATTGGAAGAGGAACTCCATTCACTGCTGGGCTTAACTGGAGACCTTATTGCCCTCTACAACTACCTAAAGGGAGGTTGTAGTGAGGCTGGTGTTGGTCTCTTCTCCCAAATTGCTAATGACAGGATGAGAGGAAGTGGCCTCAAGTTACGTCAGGGGAAGTTTAGGTTGGAGATTAGGAAGAAGTTCTTTACTGAGAGGGTGGTTGGGCACTGGAATGGGCTGCCCAGGGAGGTGGTGGAGTCACCGTCCCTGAGGGTGTTCAAAAAACAGGTTGATGAGGCACTTGAGGCCATGGTCTAATGGTCTAATGGTTAGGAATATGATGGGATAAAGGTTGGACTTGATGACCCTGGAGGTCCCTTCCAACCATAATGATTTTATGATTATAGAGCTAGGCCAGAGAAAGCTCCCCAAAATGTATATAATGGTACTTGACACCAACAGCTTGGCTGTACGGATCTGCTTCTCTTACGGTGCACTGCTTGCTAAGGTAGACATATAATTAACAACAGGCTATCTTCAGATCCTAGATTAATAGTGATAGACCTAAGGAAGTCAACTGCTGGAACAAGAATGTATCCCATTAACACCAAAAAATAGGCGTGTTGGGAAGGCTTTTTCCTACATATAACAGAGATGTGCCAGAGGCATTTTTTTCACTTGGGTAATTTTACAGCTTTGTACTGAAAATATTTCCTGAAAATAGAAAATATGAAACTGCACAGAAACATATACATTAAAGCCAGCTACATGGAATTTAAATAGTATTTTAAAGTGTTACAGTGCAATACTAAATACTTTCCAATTATTTACTTAACCTTGCTCTTCAGCATATAGAATTTATCTCATCTTTTGTTCCTTGTACGTATGTTTGTTGGTAAACTAAATCCCTAAGAGGTCCAAGAAAAGCCAGTTTGGGAGAATGTGACAAACTGTAAAAGTTCTTAAAAAAACAAGCTTTGGGTGCTAATAACAGTCTCATATGGAACATACATTAAGTCAAAGGTGATGGGATTCAGTGGTGCTCCAGTAAGAAGCTGAAGCATGAAAAGCACAGCAGCAGCCCAACAGTCCAGCTCTGATCTACGTAAGGAGCCAAATTCGCATCACACATAAATGCACAACTCAAGTGCAGCCACTGGGACTGAACCCACCTTCATGTGTCCAAATTTGAAACCAAATGGCCAAATAAACTAACACTAGTATCAAACGTGAGGAAATGTTGCTGCTATCTTAGTCCAAGCTGCTGTTAAAGAGCAGTGTCTGGGACTAATCAATTGGCCTAAAGGGAAAATGTGGAGAAAAGACCAAAAATAAATCAATGTATGAAATACTATGCAATGTAATATACACCTAGGATCGATCACATTACTGCTCTGTCACATTGCCCTGCAATTGGG
This sequence comes from Aegotheles bennettii, assembly GCA_013398125.1. Lineage (NCBI taxonomy): Eukaryota > Metazoa > Chordata > Aves > Caprimulgiformes > Aegothelidae > Aegotheles > Aegotheles bennettii. The sequence goes on along the minus strand of VZRW01011289.1, from coordinate 592,453 downwards.
AAATATTCCTGCCTGGCAGAGGTCACTAGCAGGGCAAATCAGTTGCTTAAAAACATGAGAATTTCTCATCTCTTATTTCTATTCAATTTCTCTGTGAAAAATACAGTTTTTGCCTAATACTAGCAAGTTCTTTCTTACATTTTATTTTTTTTTCCATTTTACAATGAATTAAAAATACCTCTTTTTACCAATCTATTTGGGTAAAATTTTGAATGGCTACCCTGGGGTCAAAGTGAAGGAGAAAACATTTGATAAAAAAGAGTATGAAAACCACCACCACTGGAATGAAAAAAAATAAATATTCTGTGACACCAAGAGGAAGACACAAGCTGTTCTCTCAGCAGTGAAGTTATGCCAACACTACACCAAGCAGCTCTGCGAAGATCCACTAAAGCTGGCTCAGGCTGCTAATGCATTGTTCTGCTGGGGCCAGTACCCTGGTATTCAAGAAGAGTTAATTGATTTAAATGAAAACTATGTCATGCAGGTACACTGCTTCTGCTACCTCAACTACCTTTCATGGAAGGGCACTATATAAAAAGACTATATTGTTTATAAAACTTGTTACATGGACTCTTTCTCTGTTTCACTCATCCTACCTGCATCTAATCAAATTATTGTACGTATGTAGTGATCAGCTATCTCTGCATGGCACTGGGGAGACACTACAATGTATAACAAAATTGGTTTTGTGATGATACAGATCAGATTTAAGGTTACAGAAATAACATTTATTGCTTATTTAAGAAAAAGAATATTACAACTGTCACTATTGGTAATAGAAGTTAAAGTACAATGACCCCAAAGCAATTATCAAGGAGGAGGCAGCAGGCTTTTCTCTGGCACATGTCTAAGGTCTAAAGAAGCAAACTCCATAAGGTTTAAAAGAAGAAAAAGAAGAGTTATTAAGAGGCAGGTAAGGAGGAAAAAATCTGTTTCAGCCATATGACCTCTTCACTGAAAAGCCCGTCTGCTGATTTCCAGCCCACCACAAACCATTAAAAGAAATGTTTACCAAGTATTTCAGTGGAAGATGCAATAGGAAAATTTTAGCTTTTCTGTAATGCAGAACAGTCTGACATAATGTGCAACCCTTCAGCTGACCTGAAACTGTTGCAATAACTTTACAGAGGACTCAGTCTAGCAAAACACCCAATTTGTAAGTACTCTTTTTCTTACAGTTTATCAAAAAGCCGAATGACAAACCTAGGTCTTACTTGCTTCCTCTTTTTTAAAAGAAATCTTTTCCTAAGGAATGCAAACATTAAGACCAAGATCATTTAAAATCAGAAAGACTATTCTGGAAGAACAGACCATTGGATTGAAGACAACAAGGCTTACTGAAGGGAAAGAGCTGTAATCACTAAGTGAGCACTTCTCCTAAATAATTTTCGTATCTTGGCCTTGTATGAGTACATACTAACCAGAAGAGGAACAGAAAAATGTATGAATCATGAAGACAAATGAGAGCTGTCACAACATGTGATGGAAGGCCAGAAGATGCCATGGGTATTCCTGTGGGAAGGGAAGAACCTCTGCCCTCTAGATGGCATTATGTGCCTGCATATCCCAGATGCAACTGGAGAGCCCTGCCAGGCACCCTAGTGATTTTTCCACCTGCACAGGAAACACGGGCACACACGTCAAAACGATCAGATGGCAGTTCTTGGTCTCAGTGGAAAGGTGACAGCTGCACACTGCTAAATGGCAGAACAAGGTTATCCTGGGGCAGAGGCCCTGTTTTAGCTGTTTGATGTGGGAAGCAGAGGAAAAGTGCTCAACCTGAGAAGAAATAGAATGCAGGATCTCCAGGACCCCATATGGGAAAGGCAACTTAACAGTGGCAGAGGTGGGCAATATGTGAAAACATATAATTGAAAAACACTTGGGGAAAAAAAAATATTGTCCTCATGAAAAATAAACCTCTCTTTCTACTAGGCATTTAAAAGTACTGAAGATCTTAACCAGACAAATGTATATTATAGCATGTATGTATGCATGTAGGTATACATGTCAATGTAGCTAAGGCTATATTGGACCCAATGTTTTGATGATATATTGAAATTAAATAATTAGTTAGTGAGTAATCAGGTATTTATGGAACCATCAGTGAAAATCAGAGTCCTGCGTAATGGACCAAAGTCAGAGTATTCCATATTTGATTTATCTGCTCTCTTTATATATTTATACCTAATCTTAAAATCTGTGCTTGTCATCATGACAGATTAAGCAGACATAAAAATAATCGTTTGAGTATTTCCTGCCGTGGATTACTAAAGTGGCTGCATAATAAAGTCAGTGAATATTGAATTTCATGAGTATGTTAATCATAAAGATCCCACATGTGTAGTTAAATGTATGGCCAATACAGGAGCCAAGACCCTTATACGCTACACGTCAGCACAGCACCAATAATTGCAGTAATTTGAGTATAATTATACCTGCACAGAATCCAGCTATAATCTTCAATTCTGCATTTCTGCAAGATGAACAAAAAGGAAATCACTATCAAATGAAGAAAAAGTGCATCACCATGCAGACCTCATTACTGTCTCATCATTTTCCAAGGCCAGTAAAGAGAAATGAAAAGAGAGAAATTATATTGCTATGTAAGAGTTGTAAGGGATTCAGCTCTAACGGCTGAGGTGAATTAATTAGGATTTTCTATGCAGCTGGTGGAGAATGTCCACAGATTACTGGGATTTGCTTGATAATGTTAGTTTGACACGAACTGCAGCTATTTATTTAGCTTATGAACCATACAACTGTCATTACTGTCAGTGAAATTGCATGCATTAGTATGTAAACTAAAACATAAGGTGCGATTCTAAAATCTCTTGCAGAGAATCTTTCCTCCTGGAGAAGTGCCACTGTGAGCAATGGGAAGGCTCACGGAAAGTGCCCAGAGTGCATACCTGATAGAAACTATTTAAAAGAACTACTGAGTCGCACTCTCTGAAATGATAGATGCATTGGGATAAACACAGTCACCTAGATCTATAGCACAGTGTTGGAAAATCTCATTTCATTCAGCAGGGAGAGTGAATTTGCAATTGCACCACATGCCTGATTGCTAGACGAGGTAAGTTACATTATCTGCTGATCACGTGCACGAAGGCACTATACATGGAGAGAAGGGCACTGAAAAGCTATCATTATTTAAATTATAAAAGTCAGACTGAAATATCAGATTCCTTCGCTGCAACCTAGCAAGGACTCTTTGCAGAACACGGTTAACATTTATTTCAATAGAGAAAATCTGACAGGTTTAATAAAACCAAGACGATTTTCCTTGACTTCCGTGACTTACCTTTTCCTCACTGACTACACCTATTTCTCAGACCTTCTGGCACCAAATCATTATTCTTGTAGCCATATTCAATACTTTGAACTATTTAAAGAGCAATTGTTATGTCAGCCAAGTAAGTACCAGAGAGCTTTCTCTGTAGTATGTTCCTGTTAGAAAAGAGCCATTGTACTGGAGTTTGGAATACCACAGAAAAAACTGAATTTATAATCTGCCTTCACAATAAATATATGAAATTACATTTGGCTCTGCTAAAATGAACATTAAATGTTTGTCTATGTTTTCCTTATCTTATTATAAAAATTCCAGAGCTCAATATACTATCTTGAGGATCCTGTATTTTGCCTACAATTTTCACAACTGCATTAAATGTAAGTTAGCCAAAAACCACTATAGGTAAACTAAAGGATCTTTTAAATAGTATCCTGACTAAAATAATGTGAATTAAAAATTTCATATAAAAAATGTTTCTTCCACCTGGAAGATGTTGGATTCACTGTCCTGGAATGGGATATTCTATGTCATTCTACCTTGAGAAGGTACAAATCAGGAACAGCACAAATTACTCACTGCCTTTCCAACATGACTTGTACCACACTTGGATAGATTAATGTGTGCGATAAGAGCACTGAAATATCTGATACTAGAAATCTAGTAACTTTAATTAAAACCTTAATTGACTGTATGAGCAGGCTAAGGGAGAAAAATTCTGATGTGCAGTAGAATTCCCTTTATACAAGTAGTTGATAGGGTATGTCATGATGTCACAAACACAATTTTAAAACAACAGAATAGGAACAGTAGTTGGAGTATATTCTCTTGAGCACTTTGCTGAATTAGCAAATTTCAGCAGACTACTGCCTTGTGGCTATCATAGCAGAAAGCAAAGACTTGATCTTAAAGTTTTCACCTTTTCAACATGTGCCAAAAACTCAGAGCTCTGCATGTTGTGACCCAAAACATTTAACTTCTGAACCACTGCTGTGGTGCTTTATAGGAGATGCAATTCAATATTCTCTTTTTTCCCCTAGACTTGGCTAAAAAAGAAAACAATACATTCTGTTACTCAAATTCCCAGAAGGCACTATGGTTGATTTTAGAAACTAAGTATTTTAAGCTTCCATTAAACTGAATAATCAGAAAAATGCAGATATGCATGGCCTTCTCCATCCCTCTTCCACCAGTCATGGAGGCAATGACTTAATGTACAGGCTTATTTATATTAAGGCATTCTCCCATTTCAGGAGATGGAACGTTGGTGGTACAGTGGATCAGCAGTCTCTCTCTAATGACTGCAAAAAATGGTTACAGCAATGAAAAAGAGAGCAAATCTGAACAGCTCTTCCTACGTCCAGTGGGCAGAGCTATTTTCAACATCCCTGTGTAAATTTATATCCCTACTAGATCATCTTGATTTTTGCATACCAAAAAGGAAATTGCCATGAATTTTGGCTGGCTTAGGAAAGAAAGTGTAAAAGAGAGTAAAAAAGTAAGTCTTTTTAGGTTCTCAATATTTTTTGTCTGCAAGAAGTACATTCTTTTCTCTTAAATACTCATTGCATACTAACTGAAATTAATTCTCTTCCCAGAAGAGGTTTCTATTAGTCTTCATCTACTATATGAAGATATTATTACTATTAACATCCTAACTGATGAGATGCATCGACCACTGAAAGCTATTCAGTCTCTGTGCCAACTATGGAGAATGCAGCTTCATGCACTCATGGGCAGCACATAGGACTGATGAAAAAGCCATGGTGGAAGATCTGAACAGCAGGAGGGCACGAGTTGGCATGAAGGAGAGTACAAACATCTGGGAAGGAAGTGCAAGGAAAGACTGTGGGAGTGGGTGAGGACAGATGGCAAAAAGAAAGGCACTCCAGAGCACAAAGGCCAGGAGAAACAGGTAGCAGCCATGAAATTTGCATCTCAAAGACTTGGAACAAGTGAGCCACTGAAGACCTACAGTAGAAGAGCTCAAGTATCAACAGATTATGGAATACATTCAGCTTGATAGTAATTGTTGGTTTTAATTTAAAGTTTACTTAGTTATTGGGACGCTAAAACAGTTTGCCAATACTTCTGTAAGCAAAGAGCTGGAATAAACTGGACTGGTTTTGAAACCAGTGGTGCAAGTCAGTGCTGATTCATTATCAGCTACTGGGTTAGTGTGGAAATAAGACTTTCCCTGCCTCATCATCTGATCCCTGGCTATAACAAAGAGTTCCTAGGCACAGTTCAGAAAGCTAATTACAAAAGTCTCCTACTGAAAAGATTTAAAAGTAAAATAATCCAATAATTAGGATTAAGTATGTTGGCCTTTGGTGACTTATCAGCATAATGAACCTAGTATGAGGATGACCAAGGCACTGGGCTAAAAGAGGCTTCTGGCTGAATCAGATTAAATGCATTGGCTGGAACAAGAGTAGTTGCTACAAAATATTTAGAACATTGGTACAAAATACTTGAAAGTTCCATGATTTTTCTATGTATCTAAGTAAAGTGATTCAAATTTCCTAGAAACCAGTGAAGCAGCTGACTTTCAATAAACAAAAAGTTTTCCCTCACAGTTATTTTCAGAAACTCAGGCTCTTTGCCCCTGTATACTGCATATTTCTTTCCATGAAAAATAATATATTACTATTTTTACCATTTTTCATTGTAGTACATGGCAAATTAGGAAAAAAAAAAAAGAGAAAATAATTTAAGAACAAAAAAACTACTAGCACCCCACTCAAAATAAAGTTATCTTCTCAATCCATTCAAGGGAAATATGTACCCTTCTCATATTTCTTTTTTATCTATTTTATAGTTCAATGATATCATGTCTTTCTTCCTCTACAGAGTAGTAAAAACATAATATGGAAAATACTTGACATACTTCCTCATTTGTTTAATGGTGATGATACAAGGGAAATTACCCCTCTAATATATTTGAACATTTAGCTTATTATCCTGAGTGAGTTTTCTCCCAAAGCTCAATTTATTAAAACAAAACACATCTTTTCATGATGAACTGCAAAGGGCAAGAGGGCAAAATTCTATAATTAAAACTAGAGTGATTTCCTGCTTTTTCCCTAGCAGATACTGTTTCTACTGCAGCTTAGTTTACTGAAAATTTCATTGCGTCTCACTCACCCGCAAGCAATGAGATTTTCACACATGAATTAGGCTTTTCATTTGATAACTTCAAGGTTACAATGTAATGCTACCCCCGTGGTTTGCCATTTGGTGAAAAATGCAAGGCTATGAGCAGCCTTCAATCATTATGTTTTGAAGCCAATAGAACTTGTGCCCATTGCAGAACTTCTAGGAGGGAACAGAGATGCTCGCAAACCAGGGGAACCAATTCCTTGTTGATGATATTTATTTTAATTTGAATGGAAATACTGTGGTTTTAGCAAGGTGTTAGCTATGCGCCATCATAGGCTAAAGTGTGTAAATCATCTCTTCTGAAGAGTGGATGCTGCCTCCACATAACCAAAACTCATGAATTGTGCGTAACAAGGTGATGGTACACTGCATCTGATGGAGGGGAGTGGAATGGGACCGTGCGTGGTCAACTGAGGCACAGACACACAGCCATGAAATAGAATAGGTACCAGCAAAAATATGATGCCCTATCCTAAACGCAGGCACTAGTTATCCCATAACAGATGGACATCTTGTCATAAGACACGCATGGTGTGCCATACGATGCAATGTACATGCCAACTCCTGTCATACAGATCAACTTACAAGCCTCACAGGAGGGAGCACGCCTGCACTCTTCTCATGTGAAGGATTTCTAGGGATTTCTGGGAGGAAAGGCTGTGGGCTCTTCAGAAATGCAGGTAAGAAGTCAATCCTGTGCCTTCCTTCACAGGGGAACCACCACACACAGAGGGTTTGGAGTGAGGAGGGGCAATTCATACTCTTTTTTCCTGCAGAGTGGATCTAGGATCTACAGTTTAGATGTTCATTATATGTGGTAACTCAGCATCTAAGAATCACAGAATCATCAAGGTTGGAAGAGACCTTCAAGCTCATCCAGTCCAACCCCTACCTACATCACCACTAACCCACATCACCCAGCGCCACATCCAGATGCATCTTGAACACCTCCAGGGATGGTGACTCCACCACCTCCCTGGGCAACCTATTCCAATACCCAATCACCCTGACAGGGAAGAAATTTTTCCTAATGTCCAGTCTGAATCTCCCCTGCTGACACATCTAGACTCAAAACTTTAATTCCACCTCTCCTGTAACCTGTTTTCCTCTTTGTTTCCTCTGTAAAACATGCTACCCTACCAGACTAAAACAGGACATTATGTCCTTCTCATCTGAGTTGTTTCCAGTTCCATCTCTTTGAGTCAAAGTATAAGAATACTGGAAGAAGCCAGAGGAAACCAATCAGCTTCCCAAGGTATGTGACTGCATGCCATATTCTAGGTCTTTACCTGATGTGGTACTAAGGCACAAATAGAGGAAACAGACTGTACAGGATGCAGGAAATCTGCAGCTGAGATTGATACTGAATCCAGAATTCTTGAGTCTTCATCCAGTAACTACCTACTCACACTACCCTTACTTTTTGAGGACTTGAGAGGACATGCAGCATGTGAAAGGATGTAGCACCACAAAACAAAGATGTGTATCCTACAAAATCCCCTTTTTTATTGTCAATGCAGAGCATCGTCCATAAGAACCTCCATTAAGTACTCTCTGGTCATTTAGTTCAGAGCAATCCCAGTCAGGTTACTTTCTTCGTAGTCAACCAAGAACAAAATCTTTCTTAGAAAGTTGCACTACTGCAGTTGCAAAGAAGGAAGACCAGAAGAGCTGGAACATTTCATACAGTTAGATCTAGTTAATTCATACTGAATTATCCTCACTGCATAATTGTCTGTGCAAACGACAGACTTTAATAAGCCTTCAGTGCTGACACAGTATTTATCACTGATTAAATCTTAAAAATAAAAATAACTATGGCTTCTACAGACATGTTTAGATTAAGACTGACACTAACTCAGTACATCAGTTTAATTCATTTGCAATTATGCAGGTGCTCAGGCAGCCTGTATTTCAGTTATTTAAGGCTAAATTGGAGCAGAGAGCCCATAGCTCCATATTGGATAACAAAGCCCTGGGACAGTCTTAAGGCCTTTACAGACACTGTTTTTCAAATCTGGAATATTCTAAAAGCTTTCCTCTGTGCACTCTGACTGTGTGAACTTCTTGTTGGAAACAAGGAACAGTATACAATCCTGCAATGAGGGTCCATATAATACCTAACATACCCAGGAGGGCAAATTAAGTTTCTGTGAAAAATTTCCAACTTAATGCATATGACTTTGGAAATACAACATTATTGTTTTACTGTGATTGTGTATAGACCTACACATACCTGAAATTGCTGTATGGGGGCTGATGTGCTTTTTTCTACATTTCTGGCTACCATTTGAAAAAAAATAAATTGCAATTCTTCTGGTAATGAAAGCAGATTAAAAAATGAAATTCCACCAAGGAGTTGATACGTTATTCACCATACTTCATTAATATTTCATTTTTTGCAGCACTCAAAATGCACAGAGAAGCTATCAGAGAATTACTTTTTTTTTTGCTTTGTAAGAGTTAGAAGGCATTTGATCATAACTGCTGAAGTAAATTAAGTGGCATTTCAAGACCAGCCAACTAAAAATGCTGAAGGCACAAAGGAGTTTTGATATCCAGGAAATCACAATTAATTTCAACTACATAAAATGGGATACAAGATGGTATGTACCACTTGTTATTTGTCATCTGTTTCATTTGATTAGAAACGTGTGGTATTTATCAGTCAGTAGAGTGGAAATAGAATTTGCTGTAAATGATAAAGGATGTAAAAAGATTATAGGTAAAACAAGCAATGGGAGAATATTTATACATATTTCTTATCAAAGTGTACAATAGCTTTTACTTGGGCTGACTACAAAGACACTTTATTATACTGATTTGTATTATTCAGTGAGAAAATTTCTCGGTTAAACAGAAGTTAATTAAACCTAAAAGGTACTACGTAAACTTATTTTGCAATACTTTTGACAATACCCAAGTATAAGAAAAAGAAATAAATTATAAATACAACTCCACTGATACGGAAGCCATTTAAAGGTTTTCCATGAAAATGAAGCCTCACCTCTTTTTTCACACCTAGATTTGATAATTTCCTGGTTGATATCCAACAGTCCAAGATGACTACAGTTTTCCTCACATTTGCCAGAAATTCCTGAAAAAACCACCACTCACCTCATAGCTACCTTGCCAGTACTCCAGGAAGGGCACAAACAATTTATTTCATATACAGAACAGGAACTCTTTTCCTATATAGATAGTCAAACTAAATAATCTACTGTATTGTCTATGTACTGGCTAAACTACCCATTTGCCCTTGTGCAGGTGAATAGCTTTTCTCTTTTGGTACTCCATTCACTTGAAACTTAGCTCGGACTTATCCAGCTTTTTTTGTTTTAATATGATCAGGCAAGAGAAGGTATTAACCAGAAAAAAACCTACCTGCTGAATCTAAACTTTTATATAATAAAAATGTTATACCTCTGGCTACAACTTTTCCCTAGCTGTATCATGTAATACACATTTATATACATGTATATACATACATACATATGGTCTCTCATTTCAAGAGAAGCTCACTCTAGCAATAGGACAATGAATACAGGTATGGAGGAGGACAGAATAATTTTACAATGCTCTAACAGACTAGGCTACATCCTGAGTAACAAACTAAGATGAAGTGATATTAAAAGATCTCTTCAAAGTACTGATATTAATGAAATTATATTAATGGGCACTATTGGATTAGTTCCCATGTTTTGACTACTACTTTTTCCAGGTTCTGTTTATAGGCAGTCTTCAGATTCTACAGTGCACAGATGGAGGACCAACTTTAATAAGTACTTTATTAGCCTTGCTGATTTTATTAATTGTATATGCTATAGTAAAATCTAATCATGTAAAGTATGATTAAAGATTCTGACACTCACAGCACAGGAACTAACAAACAGAGGTTTTTTGTTCCTTTCTATATAGACTAATAAAATATTTAGAATAATTATTCTGCAAATAATAAAGGATTAGAACTGCTAATTGTATATAACTTTTAAAAAAAGTATGTCTTAATTAATAAACCATGGAGTCTTTGACACTACAATTTATATTCTTCATGAGAAAAATCAAACGAGAGAATATAAGCCAATAACCAACACACAATTAACAACACTTTGTCTTAATTATGTTGGGCCACAATTAATGTTGGTCCTGCAGTTCATCTTTCTACTTTGATAGCTCCTTAGACTATGTAGATGAATTGTTGAAGTATTGGCATTCACTAATATGTGGTTTTGAGCAAGCCATTGTACAACACTTACAATAGTGAGGAGACCTATTCACTGACCTTCAAGAACTAAATTCTGTCTGTCCATAATGTTACGTTATGTACCTGGGCAATTTGCCACAACTGATAAAGGTGACATTATTGAACAATTTCCTATCAACTGAGGACATACAGAACTGCAGCTGTCATGCAGACTCATTAAAAACAAGGCGAAGCAAACACAAATCATGCATATTTAGAAATAAAAGACCACAAAGAACCTACAGTCATTCTCAATTGAGAGATAAAGCAAAGATTATACCGAACTGTACAATTATCGGAGTTTTATGGGCCTTAAAAATTTAATATCGTGGTTATTTTCCCAGGGCAAAATTAGAGTTACTTGATATTAAATATGCTTATTTTACAAATAGCCTAAGATTTTAAAGAAAAGAAAAATTAGAGACTGCCTGGAACTTTCAGAGTTCAGATTCTGTATTTAGATCCAACCTGATTATAACCGTTCAAGTTTTACTTTTAACAAAGTCCTCAAGAACAAAAATTCAGAGTTTTCATTTGATCAGAGTACAACTCAAAATAAAAATTATGTTGCAAAAGAGCCTTCGTATTTGGTCAAAAGAGTACAGGCCCAGGGATTAAGTCTTTGTTTGCCTTTGTTGCCTTTGTTTGCCTACCTAGGCAAAGTGCCACTATGATCATTCTAAGATATTCGTTTATCCATACATGTAATATGCCTTTGTACTAGTTCAAAATTAGATCAAAATATGCATTGTCTTATTTTTTTATACACATTGAAACCCATTGAATTTTGTGTTTCTGTGAAGGAGCACAAAATAAACTCAACAGCGGCTACAGTCTTACCTGAACCTTGTCCATGGCTGCCTAACAAAACTTTGAAACTTTTCCTCTAGTTTAAAACTACCACAAGATGCACATCCTAATTTTCCAGAAATACACTCAAAATGTAGAGTGTGCCATTCTCCACGTGGTCTGTGAGGAAATAGATTCTACACAATCTAGCAGTAAAAAGACCTGAGCCTTCAAGCAAACAGTCCAGTGATTAAAAGTTGAGCAATAAACTACAGTGAAGCAACACTGGTTTTATGACAGTTGTTAAACCACCTACATTAGTCTTACAATATTAATAATTGAAACAAAACCAGTAAAACCAATTTTTCTTATTAAGTGGTCTCAATTGAATTAAAATAATGTATGAAATTCTTTTTAAAGATATCTGATGTGCAACATTAGAGAGGGATCCTTTCAGTGGTTCTAAGATTAAGCTTCTTGTTCATCCTTGGTAAATGAATCATAAAAAATGCCCCATAACATGACTACAGGTGAACTGTGAAAAATTAGATTTATACTACAAGGTGCTTCAGTGCCTATAAATGAATGAGGCAGGGGCAGGGTGGTCTTTTATGTGCGAAACCGTTGTATTTCTTACCTCCAGAGCTTTCAAACGCTCCAATAGCAATTTTGTCTTTTCTTTTTCCTCTTCAGTGCTGCTGCTTTCACTTCTTGAACCTTCATCTGCTGCTGTGCAAACTTTTTCCATGCCTTCTTTACATTTCCTACTGTCTTCTGACAGCTTTTCCTGAAATAATTTTTTTAAAATTTCATTACTTACAGGTGGAAATTAATTTAACTATGCAGATGTCTTCAAATCTGCCTTGTAGATGAATGACAAAAAGACAGAGCAAGTTGTTACTTACATGATTATAGTACTAAATAAGTGGAGTCATGAAGGGTCTGCTGCTATGCAAATTTTGCAAAAGTCTATGCACAACTGAACTCCTACATCTACTTAAGTTTTTAAAAAAGTGGAACACATAATTTTTTTTCCCTAAAATTACTTACATTTTCTTCTTTAAAAGTTCATGCCTAATGTACTTCACCTTTCTTCATCTAGAGCTAATATTTGAATTACTAAATAATGGGCTGAGAACCAAGCTACCACCTGAATACTGATTTAAGATCTACACTAATATATAACTGGAGAGAATCAAACTGACAGCAAAATTTTCAGAAGTGCTCCAGTCTATTACACATTGGTCAGATTGGCTTAGTAGCAACTGCCGAGCAAATGATGGCTGCTGAGTTTTGCAAGAGGTCTATAAAAATCATAGGTTCCAACACTGATTCCCACCAACTCCCTTGATGATGTATGTGCCCAGGTTCTGTGTTAAGAGAGGGAATGAGACAGAGCAAGCAAAACACTGACAATACAAACAGGCAATGTAAAATATTGTTCAAAAAAGAGAACTACACAGACGTACAGAGTGAATTATTACCTGAGAGCAACACAAAGTGGACAGTCTCTATCTTGTAAACTACGTTCTATAACTATAAGTAAATGCAGTGTGACAATTAGAAGAACATAAACTATGAGGTAAATCAACATTAAATAATTGGTGTCAAGACAAATCTAGAGATGTCTTTTAATGAGCATGTAGTTTTCTTGTGTGCCTTCTTGATAGTTCTTACAGATAAAGAAACATACTTTCATAATCTTTAGGTTAGTCTATAACTGAGATGTATTTCCCATAACCACAGCACAACACAAACTCTATCCAAGCATAGAAATATGTTTTTCATGAAGAACTGATCCACTTCGAATAACTGTGCAAATACTTGATAACTCTTTGAGAGTCAACACCAAGACATTATCTTAATTAAAACCAATAAACACAACTGAATTAAAAATCAGCACTGTGAATCACATTTCTAACAATGTCTTTTTTAAAAATTAAGTAGCTTAGAAATTGACTATTTCCATGTTAAAACTTTAATCAAGAATCAATTCTATAATCTATGAAATTAATCACTGAGTACTCTTACACAAACCATGAGGTACAGAACTCATACTCAAAACGTAGATGTCAAAGAGCCATTCCAATCAGGTTTCCAGCATCAGTACTATCCTGATCACAAAGAACCATAAATATAGTAGTTGGTTGTGCTTTTACTTTCTTCCTTGCTACTCAGTGGTGCAATGATCAAGCACCTGTACAAAAGCCTTTAAACCATTTTCCCTTCAAGTTGCCCTGATTGGTGCATTCACATAGAACACACTGATGAACTCAGGAAAACATTGACAAAGGTATTTCTTCGATGTAATTCGAAGACAAACAATCATTTTTAGAAGAGAGTGTGACATGAATTAAACGTGGCTAACAATGGAAGAAAGTATAAACATCAGCACAGGGACACCTTTCCTGCTCATTTCTGACATTTCAAAAGCAACTTCTCTCAGAGTAAATCCCATCACCTGAAGAAGTAACCCATTTATCTTCCAATTACAAAATTTGATGAACTAGTGCCATAATCAAGAATACACACCCTGTTTTACTCTGATGTGCACCAGAATACCCCAAGATACCACTGTTACCCCTGCTCGAGTGTTTAAGTACAGATCACACATTTTCAAAACTAGTTTATTGCTGGGTAATAATAAACGAGTTTCGGTGTTTCAGGCATGGTCTAAAAAGGTCTTTGATATGTCACCTACCTGGAAAAGCTGCAGAATAGAGGAAAGCATTACTAAACTTAGAAATCATGCTTAGGCATGCAGTTTGCTGAGGGTGCTGTCCCATCACTTTAACCAGTTCTACCTGGGTGACATACGGAAAGGGTAGAATGGAAAAATTCACATAGAAAGAAAACAGGTGCTTCTGACACACCCTTTGTGCTTACAGTCAAGTCAAGAATCCTCATAAGAGTGAAAAATCTGCTAATATCAAAGGCAGCTGCCTGATGAGGGGAGGCAAGAAGGTGCAGAGAGAGATTTGCAAGAGGAAATGGGTATCTCCTGCATGATGTTAATCAAAGCCTACAGAAGGCTCTGGAGTGAGTATGCTGAAGGCATCAAACAATGGCGTAGAACAGCTTATTCTTTGTTCCCCCTAGATACCTACACTTCTTGTGTTACCTTGACTAAAGACCATATTTTGAATCTTCTAAACAGTCTCTGTTGTATGCCTCACATATGGCACAACTAAAGGCAGGCTGGGTTTTCAAGCTGAATAGCAAAATACTCTCCAGGTCAGAAGTCCAGCAAAGGCAGAACAAGTGCTACCCTGCTGATCAATGCAGTTTCATTTCTGTGAAAAGGTAACAGATGGAAATTGTGCTCTGGATGTAAGCTGAACAGGTTAAAAATGAAAAAGAAGCAAAAAAAAAGAAGCAAAAAAAAAAAGCAACAAGGTAGCTCTTGGTCTCTCCAGACCAGTAAGAGTTTACAACACATGCCTGTAACACAAGAGGATGAAAACACAGCAGCCTGATGAGAATTCTACAGTAAAGGCTCATCTACATCTCTAATGTTCTGTGTCAACAAAGAGCCAATAAATATATTAAATATTCAAAAGGGAAACGAGGCTTATGCTTCTCACTGCAGACCTGTTCCCACAGAAATTAATGAGAAACTTACAATCAAGTCCCACATTGTGGAAGCTTCTCAAGCTGGTTTAAACTGCCTGCTATTCTAAAAGCACCAGTATTTTTAAGATCTACAATGACATCCTGCCCTGACCATTATTTCTAAGTATTCAGTTTGTTCTATAAATCAAATAGTACACTGATGATGAACCCTTTGATCAAACACTATAGGCCCTATATCCAGCAGAAAACAACAAATGAAAACAGACCCTGGTGTCCGGAACTGGAATCAATGAGAAGATGTAAATTACTGAAGACACCGATCTGTGAAGCTGTACAACACAGCAACCTGACTGAGACTTACCAGAAAGCTGGTTTCCAGTTAGATGAAGCTGGAAACACCAGCATAATACTCCTTCTTTCCACTAATAAATGTAAGAACAATAAATTCAGAGAGCAGGAAATCTGCCTGAAGTTCCAAATGATAATTTCCTGGAATTCGTAGAATATAAAGAAATACGTAGAATATAAAGTCAATCTTCTCTCTTCTGCTCACCTTTGAGAATACTGAACAAGAAAGTGTTTTCACTGTTTATAAACAAAAGGAGTAACTATGGTGATAGAAAAGATCATATGGAAGCTTTCAAAAGGTAAGAGACCAAACTGCCTGTTTCAGAACTTACTGCCTCCCTCACCCCACGAGAGGCAAAAGGCTGACTGACCCTCTGGACATGGCGTTACTCACCAGGAGCCAAGTTTGATGCCTTTCCTCTAAGATTCATCAGCTTTTCAGGGAATAGACAAGTGTCAAAGGAACACTTAGCCAGCTATTTCTTAACCATTATTATTTCAGAAATTATTATACTTCTAAAGTTTTATTGGTAGTACCATCCCTTGCCTGTTCTTTGCCCTTCTTAAGATGCTTTCTAGGAATTACACTACACACATACAGAAAAAAAATTGGAAAAAAACCCCTCACTTTAAAATATTTCAATTTGTAACTATGAAATTTCAAACCAAGAACAGTAAATGTCAGATGACACTAAGAAAAAGAAGGGTAGCTAGCAAAAACCATGATTAAGGCTCTTCTCTGGTAGCAATGACAAATACATGATATGATATGATCATATAATTCCCCAGGGAATTCATGTTCCAACTTTTCCTAATTTGAGATTTCCGTTTCACTGGGACAGGTTAGCCAGGGAGGTTCCTGAATCACACAGAACACAGCATAACCTAACCCTGATATAACTGGAGCTGGATCCTACAGTACTGATTGTAAACAGCGACTTTCACAAGGACATGTGACATAATTCTGCTTGAACCAAACAAGAATTAAAAAAAGATCCAAGAACTTTGAAATGCCAATTTGCCCAATGAGCGTTGGATGCCGTGAGTTGCTTTGTCTGGAAACTGGTAAGTAATAATTATAAATTATATCTTTGCTTACAAAAGCCAAAGATCACTACCATGTGATAAACACAAGTCCTCCAGAGAAGTGAAGCGTTTCAGATGCAATGTGGTAAAGATCCCTCAAATAAAACGATCTCTATTTCAATTTTGGGTGTCAGATTGTAATGCCTGTGTGGGATTATTTTTCTGAATTGCTTTTAATTCTTCACCTTCTGAAATTTCTTAAGAGACAATGGCTTTATAATGGTTATAAATTCAAATTCTTCTGAGAGTCATGCCTGCAATTTTCCAAAACCACACTTTAATCACACGTTTCACCCAAGAATAAAATACATGTAGGATATGTAATTAAATAGTGCTTAAGATTGCTGATAACCTCTTATTTGAGAAAAAAACCTCAATTATTCACAGTGTGGTTACTAGCAGATCGTATACAGAGGCAATGGTAACAGCCATCCAAGAATCCAGTCAACACTGAACCCAAGCTAAGTGGTTAACTCAGCATCTCAAACATGTAGCACTTTCCGTGGTGGCTCAGGAGCTTCCACAGGACTTTCTAAAGAAGCCATTTACTAAATAGTTATCTTAGATTTCAGTGACTGAATTTGGTGATCCAGGTACATTACACCACACTTCTAACGCTCCTTCCTGCTATAATAAAGGCAGACTCTTAACCTCCAGTTTACAAATCCACATACAGAATTGTTTACATAATAATAAATTGTGCATATTGATTCTTGCAAGGTCATTCTACAGTCTTGATGCATTTATTGTAATATGATGTACTTTCAGTGCTATTTTCACTGCAGACCTCCTAGTGTTCAGCACTGTTCTTCACTGGGAGTGAGCGATACGAAAAGAGAATTTTCAGACTGTTGATGTAGATAAAAACTGTAGATGCGGGTTTCTTTGTACTTTCATGAAGAAAACAGCCCCAAGCTATGCACAAGTAGCTGTCTGACTGCACAAGCTGAGAAAAGGCAGCAACTGCTCAAAGGACTACTGACTTAAAATTCCAGCAAGTAAAAAATTGCTTTCCAGTGGCACCTTGCTCACCTTTCTCCTCCCACCATGACCTTTTTTTCCGTAATTAACACTCGTTTAATGTGGTTCAATCTCTCTTAAATATACCCTTTGAAATTCTGCAGTATCTTTTGATATGCTTTACAACCTATTTCATTCAGTGAAACCTGGTGTATAAAAGACGCTTGTATGTTAAGTCAGAGCATTGTGAAGACTGATGAGTTCACAAAGTCTTTCCTGCAAAATGTTTGGTACAGGAGTAGTTACTGATGTCAGTGTGACCTGAATGCATCTGTTCCATTTGAAACTTTTTTTGGAAAGCTTTTTATTTGCTAATGGGAATCCCATTAAACACCATCTAGTGGTGTTCAGTTGTAGCTGAGCAAACAAGTCAGAATGTAAAAAAAAAATAAAATTACATACAACTAGACAGTGCAATCAAAATGATCTCGAGTATAAGGCTACAAATACAACTTCTGGTTCTACCTTGCTTACTTCTATCTATGTATTCATCTCTTTTCTCTTGCTTTATTTTCTCCCAGTGGAAGGACTGTCTAAAATATAGCTTTGCTTTAGAAAGCACATCAACAAGCGTAATAATACTATGTTCTTGTTTAGCTAACAGCTTTTGTTCAGAACAAGCTGACCATAATT
The DNA here is from genome assembly GCA_013398125.1 of Aegotheles bennettii. NCBI lineage: Eukaryota > Metazoa > Chordata > Aves > Caprimulgiformes > Aegothelidae > Aegotheles > Aegotheles bennettii. Next base: position 574,301 of record VZRW01011289.1, on the reverse strand, counting down.
GAAGGAAAAGAAAGGAATGAACATACATCACAAAATTTTACAGAAACATCCCAAATTGTTCACAGTTTAATAATACCATTGTCAGGAAAAACTTATAAAACTCTTATTTTTCATATCTGGATTTCACTTACAAAATGAACAGAGTGAGCAGTAACATTTCCTAGATTAAATATGTGTGATGGATAAGAGAACAAAGTACTTTCTTTATGTTTCTGATATGAGCCTCCTACCACTCGCATATCAATCTAAATGTACTACATATTATTCTTCACTCAAAACACTCCTCACTGGAGTACAAGCTATCACCCCTATTGAGCAGTTCTGCAGTAACATTAATAAATTTCCTGATGATGCTTTTATTGGCTGTTCCACGCATCAGAAACATCTATTTCTTTTGAAAAAGTTCCCATCAAAAAGGACTGCAAAAGAAGAAAACCTTCGCAGTGAAGTTCACTATTAAGTGTACTTATCAGATCAGTAAGAGTAGATGGAGTTTCTTATCTTCAGGTTCCCAGCTAAATGTAGTCCTGGGTGTCAAAGTGAACCATGCTAACCTTGAGACCAAATATTGCTGTTGACACCGTCCAGTCTGTAGTGAATGGACAGTCACATTATCACCAGCACCCTCACCCCTGGCACTGCATCTATCAGAAGTGACATCAAAGACTGACCATTCTGGAGGTGACCCCTCCAAGCCAGGTTGCAGGCACAGTGGTGGGCAGTTCATTGTGGTTTTTGTTCTATTGCCTTTTCAAAATGGAAGACTTCAGTTACACTTTGAATAGCAAAGGTATCAGCAGCAGAAAAAAAATATTCAGGAAGCTAAGCTGTTCCTTCTTCATATGTGTATATATGATATTATGAGAAGAATATGCAGTGTGATTTTGCATGCAGATATTCTCTCATAAAATGATTCATTACAGTACCATACTTAAAGTAATCATCTTTCCTCCCAGGAAACCTACATGCGGCATTTAAACTTCCCTGAAAGAGTTTGTAAGAAAGTAACTACACTTGACTAAAGTGACAGTATTAAAATAGCTACCTTTGACTAAAGTACAAACAAGCCAAACTGTTCTGAAAATTAAATTCAGTAAATTTTATGTAACAGCAATTAAGGCAATAGAATTACACTGGATTTACATTGCTAGCAATAAACCAATTTTTCTTCCCTTTGCAGCCTTTCATTTTTATTTTTTTTTTTTTTTTAATAATGCCTTTTGACTGCTTGGATGAAGGCCAAATTGTTCTTTTTAATGAAATTAAAGACTCTGAGTGCAGTTTTATTTTGACCACCAGAACGTTTCCTAAGTACTTACACTGGTTGATCCAGTTTTCCACAGATGGTTTCCTTGGGGAATACTACAAGGAAGCTCTAAAGGACATACCTGAAAATTAGTATTAACTAGTATTTTGGAATGACAGCAATATATTAACTGACTAGTTCTCACCATAAGCACAATTGTAGAAGCTGACTTAAGAAGTTACCTGTGGGATTAGGACAAAAAATTTAGTATATTATTACATAACCAGGTAATTTTTTTGCAAGTGCCATGGAATAGTTGGTTTGTTTCATAACTTTGTCAGGAAAACTTCTGAAACAGGCTCAGAATGCATCTTCACACAAAAATAAAATGTAGGAACAACCATTCTGGATCAGAGCAAAACTTCAACTTTTCAAGTATTCTATTATTGTTTAGATTAAATATATTTAAGTGATCAGCAGTGCACATTCTTTCCAAAATAAATATACTAGTAAACTGGCTAGTGTGTTCTGTTAAAATGCCTTCCAAAGAAAGAATGTTTGTGAATATAGCATAATCTCCCTTTTTTCTCCCCTCAGAGAATAAGCAAACTTTTAGATTTTTTTCAACTTTTTAGAATTTAAAGAATAGCATTGCTTTCTGCTTGTTTGAAACATGAATGAATCACAGTACAAAACTGTGAGTGAACAATATCTTTTATGGAGATGTGGAAATAGGGACAGAGCAAGTAACTTGGCACTATGTGAGACCCAGCCTTGGAATACCAAGGAATACAAACTGTTTTTTCAGCTTTTCTGTCCAAACACTTCTGTCACTAAACAGCTGATTGCAATAAATGGTCTCTATTTATTATTTCTTATTTATTATCCTTACTTAGAAAATGCAAAGCATTAGATACGATAAAAATGCCTCTTATTCCTTTGCCAGACCCTCTTGCCCAACCAGAACCTCTTCAATACTACCCAGGATGGGCAATGCTATGTCAGGTCAACAAAGCACATCTGAACCTGACAGGGATCTGGAGAGGCTACAGATAGGTAAGACTCCCTTATTAAAATCTCCTTTTGGTCAAGAGCCAGAAGACACACTACAGACCTAAAGCAGTTGCCAGATGGGAGATGACAACAACTCCCTGAGGATCTCATTGCTCTGCTGAGAAACAGAGAAGGTCTGGAAGCGGCTCTGGGTCCCACGGCAAGCGCACTGCCAAAGCATGGGCTGCCCTCAGCCTGCGTGCCAGCACAGCCCTGCTGCTGGCAGCCCTGATCTGACCTGCATGTAAAGAGCAACAAGTTGGCCTTCACGTACAAAGATACCAGCATCTCTCCTAGCAGCAGATAGATTATCTTAGAACTGGTATTTGTTACAAACCCCAGGAGGTTATTCCAGTCTCCCAGGACTCCCAAGCAGATGCATGTTAGTCATGCTCTGTTCTCAAATAACATCCCCTGAATTACAAAAAAGGCAACCAGAAGAGCACCATTAAGGGCAAGACTGAGGCTGCAGACAACCTGCTGTGTGTGCAGGAATGGGAAGTCCCTGTATGTATTAGGATGACCTGTCTCTGTCAGGCTATGAACCACTTCATCACCTTGCTTTCCCCAGAGTGTCTCTGTTTCCATTATGCCTGCTTCATATGTATATAGGGTTCAGGCTGATTTTTGTGGATTTATTCCAAAAGTAAGAACTAGAAGAAAGATACAGCAAAAGACAGAAACACTGTATTGTAGAGGAAAATCTAAATGTACAATTACAATCAGTATAGTACATAACAGTACCATCAAATCAGTCAGTCTTCACCCCTTGCTGCTGTGGATGTACAGAGGACTCTGGGAAGGAAAGAAGAGTTTGTTTTCTGAGAAACAGGCACAGAAATGACACATTTCAGTTATGAGACTCTCTTGTGTTAGACATAACTCCATTGCTTTGTTGCTGTATTACAATCAAAAAGGGGAAACTATTTGCACATATGGTCCTTGCAACAAAACTGGAATTCTGAGCAGTGTCTGAGGAGCACCATCACTCTCCTTTGGAGGCAAGAATCCCACCTCAATTCAGTTAAATATGGGAACAAATATTTATCAGAATTTTTGCACAGTGGTGGAAAACTGCCATAAGAAAACCTATAAGGAATAAGCGGTTACCGAGCTAGCCCTGGATTTCTCTGTATGGAAAAGCAGTCCAACAGCAAATGCTTGTGCCCTTGACAGCCTGGGATTTCTGGTGGTGCTCCCAAGAGTGCGGGTGGTTCCTCTTTTGTCTTTCTCTGGGAGTCCCAGAACTGCTAAGCTTTGCCTAGTAATATTCTACTTAGTAGCTTAGTAGGCCTGGTTGATGCAGTCTCCTGTGTGCACTCCCAGTCCAGAGACGTAAGTTTAATTTTAAGGATGTATTTCCTCTCTCTGCAATAGAAGTTAGCTTTAAAAATCCTATGTGGATTTCAGCTAGGGAATTCAAATAGTGCCTTTTTTTCAATTCATGGCCATGCCCCATCTATAAAACGCTACATATCAATGGCCTGAACATTAACTTGCATGATTTTGTGTTAAGATAAAATTATATTGCAAATAGATATAGTTTTTCCTCTCATGAAAGAGCTGCTGACACCTATGGCTGTGCAAATTAGAAGTGGCAGTCACAACAACTGTTCCACATTTGAGTCTCACAAAGTACACAGACAAAAAGGCTGGGCTGATCTAGCCAACAATGCCACCTGAAATGTGCCTGTATCACTGAACGTAGTCACACTCCTCTGACACCTGCTTCAGAAAGCAATGGCAAAACACCACAGACTTCATGACTCAGAGAAGTCTTGCAGGACTGGAATTATTTTATCTTTGTATTGAAGTTATCAGTATTGAGTCTTTAGAGATAAATCTTCTTTTTCAGCTTTGGATAAGGCAGGCACGTGTACATGTATTTCTATCCAGCTACAGGGCAGCAAATAGAACTGAACTTTCTAGTGTTCAAAGCCACTCCTCCCCTGAAGCTGCAGGATGAATTAATGATTGCACTGGTAAGGATGCCCTGCAAATGGGACAGATGTCCCCGATGGAGCTGTGTGCCATTCTTCTCATAGTGCACACTAAAGCCTGAGAAATCTCTGTTATTATTATGCAAAACAATAACAGAGGAGAATTTTATTTACAATACTGCTTCTAAGTTCATTTACCCTAAAGAAATCACATCATCCATCTGTAGGTCCAGCAAATTAAATTCCCACAGGGCAGCTAGCTCTATGGAAAGGGTTAGAATATTTTGCTTTAAGTAAGAATCCCGGCAAGACCTAACATAATATTGCAATAATACTGCACTCTCTGGACTCCATCCTATTATTATTCTTCTAACACCATCACTATGCAACATTTAATGTTCATTAGCAAGAATATTTATTCTGGAGTCAGGCATATTGAAATTATAATAAGAACTCAATTTCATACATCCCAGAACAATAATTAGATTTGTAAAAAACAAATATATAGAGAATGGTCAATAGATCAAAACCTTTTATTGCACAGAGGTATCTTTTATGACTATTCAGATATTAATTTGAATGGGCTTCACACACTAAAAGTAACTTACCATGGTGTCAGAGAATATGGGACATATGTTGATAAGTCACACTGGAGATCACCTAGGTCAAGGCCTCATTTGTTAAGAATTACATGGTTGTGAAACTGCAGTAAAATCTGATATTCTATTGCACTGAGTACTGGTCATATTGTTCTGATCATACAGCAATCATAGAGAACGGGTATGATTTGAAATATGTTCTATAAGGTAACTGTAGAGGATGGCTTTCAAAACAATTAGTGTTTATGCATTCAGTAAGTTTTGTGTATGTATATGAATATATATATAAGTATATATATACATATATATATCACTTGGAATTCAGATCATAAAAATCTTTTTTCCACATGTTAGCTCAGATCTGTACTCCAGTCACAAACACAGAATGATAACACAGAATGATAACATGGTGATCATGTTCCCAAAAATGTGAATACTTCAGTGTTTTTAAGAAACATTGCCTAGGTTGTACATTCAAGTTCTATTCCCATTTGTGAATTACCCTGTCTGAATGCATTTGGAAAGATACAAATGAAATACTTCTATTGCAATATTGATGCTTCTTGACAAACCCGGACACAACATTTGCAATAAAATTCATCATATATTTAGATGATATGTTTGTCTATGACTTCCATGCAGTTGGTTTCAATAACATTTAATGATTCATATAGTGCTTCATTAATATGTTTTTCAATGTTAAAATACTTCGTAAACGTTTCAGATAACAGATTCTTTGCCAACTATTTGTTTTAAAGAGCCTTTCAGGTATTAGCTTTCATTATTACATGTGGTTATCACCTAAATGACACTGAATAGTCTTTACCATGTGACTGAATAACACAGACATCAAGTGAACCCAAAGCTGACCTACATAGCAGGCAGCCGTATGAGGGGCAGGAATGAGATGTTTTGCATGTGAATAGAGACATTCTTTGAAATTCGAAGAAAATGAACTATTTGTTCAGAAGTTTGCCATGAAAGTGAACAAAAGGGATGTGAGGATGATTTAGTCAAAGAGATATTAAGAGAAAACCACACTGTTCATGGAAATGTTCCCTGTTTTTGACCTGGTTCACCAATCACACACTGGTACATGATGCACTAGCCCAGCTGCTCCTCCAGGAAAAGAAAAACCATTACTTCTGAGTTCATGAATTAGGAAAAGAAATCCAGAAGCAAAGAAAATTGCATACTGGCAATACAGAAGAAGTGAAAATTGCTAAAAAATTTGCTGACTTTGGTATCATGAGTGAAAACTTTCCTGAGAACAGGAAGAGAAGAAAGCTGTTATGCAGTGTGGAGTATAAGATCTAAAATAATCCTGGAGTAACAGGTATACGGGTGCTTTAAGGTTATGGGACAGAGGTGGCTTCACTCTGTAACACAGCTACGCTCAGGTTTGGGGAATCCACCCTGACTAACACCTAACAGATTCAAACAAAACCCAAGGTCCAGAAAGAAAGGAGAAAAAAGAGGTTAGACAGCAGTCTGATAGGTGGAGGGGGCTGCTCGCTAGAGCTGAAGGAAAACAAAGATTTGTTCTTGTTATTAAATGGGCAGAACTGCCTTGTTCTTTTGCTGGTCAGAAAATCAACCCAAGAGATTTTACACAAGACACACCACGGTACCCATACTACTGGCAGGCAGGAGACAACAAATGCTTATGTCAGTATGGCCCCAAAGCGGAAAAAACCCAAAACCATAACCAAATTATCTCTTTTTTCAAAAATTAACAAACAAATAAAAGGTGGAGGAAAAACTACACAGACGTATATAAGCACTGAAATTGGAATGACTGGCTTATCTCCCCTCTAGGAAAGCAGCACACAGAATTTCAAAGTTCAAAAGATCACATAAGCTAACCTTTTTCCACTTTAGTGCTTAGAAAAATAAAGAACAGCCAAACCCTCAGTTTGATGGAAAGAAACTCAAGTACTTTTTTGCTTTTCTTGTTGAGAGTGCAAAACCAAAATCCAAAGAAGCTAAAACCTAACCGTGGTACCACCTTACTGTGGTTTCCCCGGTAAGACAGCATACAGAAAAGCAGGTAATAAAATCATTCCAGCTGTCTGTTATAAACAGACAAGTAATCCACCTGAAGGACAGACTCGCCCACCTCAGAATATCCACTGCATGGTGGCAGGAGTGAGCAGGAAATGCAGATTTAAACTGAACCAAGAGGAGGGAACTGAGTTTCATTTTTGCATCCCCAAAGGGTAGTGAGTAAAGTACAGATGCTTTTATCAGCAGTTTATAAAAGCACAATGTTCTATTATAATTTCAACAAAAAGTTTAATTTGTCCTGAAATTCAATTTTACAGGCTATCATTTTATGAAGAAAAATTGATTATTTTGCAAGATTAATCTAAAATATTATTTTCCCTTCAATCCAAGCTTAAAGTGAAAATTTAATTTACAGTGATAAATATTCTTTAATATACATTTTTGTTTAGCTATATTGCTGTGGTTTTGATCCATCAGTTATAACAACAGACTAATATAACATGAATTTTTGAAAGTGTTTTATCTGAAGGATTGCTACCCAGTATAGACTGTAAGATATTATTTCAGTATTTTATGTCTTTATAACGAATGCTTTATTCTGTTTAAAAAGATACAGGATAGGACCAACTTCATTAAGTGTTTTGGTTTTTTTAAGAATTCAGGTGCAGAATATCTTATTAACTGGGATGTATCTCATTCCTGTTTCCAGACACTTAAAAAGGCTTTCCACCACCTCAGGTTCACCGCTTCCAGAACACAGGAAAATGTAAACCTCTCCTTTCTTATAAACAGTATAAACAGACCTGGTTCCCTTTGAAAAACCTCTAAAATCTTTGCTCTCCTAAATTCTGTCCTGAGACACTCACTCTCTACCCCAAATGAGGCTGATAAAATGTACCTGCCATGAGCAGCAATAAGAAATGATGGAGTTTGATACGGAAACCTCACACCCAATAAGAATATGAGTGGATAAAAACACCCATCAGAGTCTGAAGGTCAAGTTGTCAAAAGCATATATGGTTTTCTAGAGAAGCTGGAATATACTACTTAAAACATTAAGTGCTTTAATAAAGCCTTTAAAACTAGTTTCTCTGTTCTCTGTTAACTCTGAGGAGCAACAACTGCAGATAACACAATGACAAGAAAAATGAAAACCCTTAAGCTCTGCTGAGAGAATGCCTGGGAAAATGTAGATGGTACCGACCACCTCCTATAAGTATTCATAACTAATAAGCAAATAGAGGAAACAATGCCAGACACACTTCTCTCAGTAGTGCAATTCTTGTTATAAAGAACTTTTCTATCACAAGAAAACAGGTAATAAGTCATTAATACCTGATATACCTTCATGATGTTGACAGTTCCTTCTCCATGCTGGCCTGGGGATCCTTGGTTCTGTAGCAAATTTCTCACTGTCTCCTCCATTCTAGAGAATGAAAATATTTATAAAAGTCAACTGTATGGAAAAAAAGTAAGAGTTGCATTCAGTGTTTTTGTTCTTTACAAGAGCCTAATGCATCCATGACTACCATGAAATTAATATTTAAAGACAATCCTGGCCTTATAATGTTCTCATACTCCATGTTATGAATAACACATTAAGGGCACTCTTTCATCTTCTGAATATGCACAGTAATTAGTTGTATTGTTAAAATCCTGCTGGAGCTGAGTTACAAAAACTAAAAACAAATGTGTGCACAAGACATCACCTTGCCAACAGTGTAACCGAACACCACGATAAAATTACTGTCATTTAGGAACAAAATCAGTAAGATTAAAAAAACCCCAAACAACCTGCTGTGTTTCTAGCCAATTGTCAGTTTTGACAAATTTAGACAGGCTGTCAAATACATTACTGGTATTTAGTCTCTGTGGTATAGGTGCAGCAGTGTGTGCCAGTACATTTGTTTATAGAGGCACAGCTGCTGAACACACTCACCCTTCTCTGCCCTGTCAAAGGGATGTAAATTCAAGTGTAGGCTACAATCTGGTACTACCATCTCATGAAAACGTAATCAACTTCAGTTCCATCAGTGAAAGAAGGAAGGTTCGCACTTCCATTTTAGAAGGTGTTAATAGGAACCATCAAAACTTGCCTTTGATCTGCACGCATTCATCAAGTATATTAAAACTGATAACAACGCTATCCCTCCTGAGTGAAGGCTGAACAGAACAAAGAGTTCTGTTCCTTCACACAATAGGTCTGCTGAGAAAAACAGGAGCCACCTACAGAACACTGGTCCCATGCAAGGTGGAGCAGATATTAAAGCTGATATAAAGGCTTAGGAGATGTCACCAAGGCTGACCACAAATAAAGGGTTTCAATTATGAGAGTATGGGATCAAAACCCAGAGAAACAGTGACAGACACAACAACAAAGACACTGATTTCACCACAAAAAATGCTGAGTGCCAATTTCAGCCAAAGGTCCTCACGCTTCCCTCACTCCCCATCTCCTCACCCAATTCCTCACCCCTGTACAGCTGCTGCTTCAGCTGTGTGCATGCAACAGGTTTTCTCCCCCTCCCGTTTGTGTATTCTGTTCTTTCCCTTTAAGCTGTCTCAATCCCTTGACACAGCTGGAGAAACAGCACAGCTGAAACAAGAGCTGAAGAAGGGAAAACTGCAGTGGCACAGGTGTGGGGGTGATGTGAAGGCAGGGGAGACAGGAATACCTTACGCTGTATCACCAGACAGGCTGTATATTAACACTGTGACCTTGAAAACAGAGCCAGTATTCCCAGGCATACCAGACCACAAACTGCCTGCTGTTGTTTATTTCTACCGTGTTTAGGGAAACATGACTTCTGTGTACCATTCTTTGCAGATGCAATTGAGTAGAATTATTCCCAGCATATCAATTTTTTTTATTTCTAAGGTAACAATCCAGCGAGACAGCAAATACCAGCTAACTGCTTTGGCCAGAGGCCAGCAACATTATCTTTCATAAAAGCCTCATAGTCTTTCTGTTCTTTCAGTCTTATCAGAATGAATGGTATTGGCTAATTTAGCAATAATATAATGTTTTGCTAGGTTTTCTTCTTTCAAGTCAGCCAGCTATGCTACTTTTCGAGAAGCCAACGCTGGGTTTTCATTCTACTCAGATGAACACTGACATTTTACTTTTTCGTATGATGGTCTTTTGTCGTTGATGTGCAGACTTCTACATTGCCAGAATGCCCACAGAATAGTTGGACCATCTGTTGACCAAATGTGAATAAAAACAAGCCAGCTCTAATCTCCAGTGCAGACAGTAGTTCAGTTTTTCAGCTGCAGATTGGAACCATTTCTGCTCACAGGCTGACCTTAATCAGATGCCTTTTACACAAAAGAACACATCATTTTTGTTCTTAACGTAAATTCCTGTGCAGTCCCCACCAAAAGATTTCACTTCTTAACATGCCCAGAATTTCATTTTTAAATTAATGATGCAATTAATTCTTAATTATATGCATACACAGTTCCAACTCCAGTCCTCCATGAAGTTCTTACAAACTAATAAACAAGCAAGTAGGAGAAAGAATAGATCCAACTATTGCTAAAAACAGAGTTTTTCAGTTTAAGCCTAATAGTATTAATGAAAATATAGTCTAGTTCCATCTTAGTATCACCAGTTAAACCAGCTCAGAAAAATTATGGAGAATTCTTAAATTCAGTAGGTCATTTCAACTTCAGTCAAATTCAGACAATCTACTTGGGACAACAGGCCCATCTTGTTGGCCAGCCTTGTAGGGACTGGTGAGCACACAGTTTCATGTGGCAATCAGAAACACGTCCCATCAGCACACAGATTTCTATGCAACAGAATAATCTTTGCAACATGAGGTAGAGCTCAGTTAAACACAGTTAAGACTTTTGTTGTTTTGTTGTTTGCATCTACTACAAAAGTCTGTAAGAGTTGACAGCCACAAAGCTGAACCGCAGGCACAACAGAGACAATGTCTGTGTGGCCACAAAACCAGCACTGGAGGATCTTACAAGCTTTAGGTATCCATGGAACATCTGAAAAAGGAAAGAGAAAACTAGTATCTGTCAAGCAAGGAGCTGAAATATGCTTACAGTCAAATTTACTGCCAAGCTCTGATGGTCAGTGCTCTTGCAGTTTGTAATCTGCTGCTTCTTCACTAGCACCCCAGTTGTCCATTTTCAGGAAGGACTGCTTAATGAAACATGGCACAGGATAAAAATGGAGACTTGTTTCTTATAAATTAGAATCTTTGAAGCATGAATTGATGGCACCTTAATTGAAAACCGATTTTTATATAATGATCTATAAAACTCTCCACAGCGACAGTACATATCAGAAGGATTTAGTATAAAATCTTTTAAAGAATGCAGGAATAGTTGAGCCTCTATAAATTTACCTTGAAATCCCATGTTTTGCTCCCTGAACCAGGCTTCCAAAAGACGTGTAAATTTTGGAAGTGAAGCAGAATAATTAGGAGCTTTATGAAAGGCTATTTCTACACATCAACTCATATCTTCCCCCTTTCTGGTAACCACGAAAGGTTGTCTTCTCTCGGTCATGATTCTAATATCCTAGATGGACCCACTCCAACATCAAGCACTTGCCGATTACATCTAGAATAGCTATCACCCACGCCTGCTTGCTGGCCTATGCTAAAAAACCTGTTTTGCCAAGGATTCTGTGCATCTAATGTAACTATCAAGCTGTCACAATCCACAAAAACTGTCTCTAAAGTTCACCATTCCCCAGTCTACGTTTTTTAATCACTATTTAAAAACACTTCTCTTCCCCCTTCTTTAGCATTCCATTTACTGTCTATTTGTCTGAAGCACTTCACTTAGCACTATTAAATTTTTTGTTATGTCTATTATTTGAATAGAAAATTGAAGTTTTTTTAAAACAGAAGTGTTCCTTTCAATTTTTCTTTGTTAAAAAAGCTGTTTTCTTGAGGGCAAAAATAAATGAAACCCGTGTTTGATAGAAGCTTCTTAAATTTCTTGACATAATGTCAGTTTAGAGTAAGGAAACAGTCCTCTACCAGTCCTAACCTAGGGATAAATTTCTCAAAGCATAAAACAGAAGAAGAAATGAGGCACTCTGAAACTAGAATCCGTTCATGGAATATAAGAGCTTAAAGAACATAAAATATTAATGCTACTATGGAAAGCACTGTCAAGATTTCATCTGTAATATTATCTGCAATTATGATCACCAGTGTTTAGGGGTTGCTCATTCAGACAGGATTCAGTGAAGAGACAGCTCTGAGGTTGTTTAGAGGAATTGAGAGTCTGTGTCATGGGAAGAGACTGAACAGCTCTTATCTTGCTAAACTTAAGAGACTAAGGGCTTACACAGGTAGGACTTCCACAAAATAATCAGTGAGAAAAAGTAAGATGGGAAAGAAAACTACATCAACCTAAGGCAAATGACTGAGAAGTGGATGGAATTACAATGTTTTTAATCACTGAAAAAGTGAGACTCTGGAGCAGTCTGCCAGGTAGGGTAACAGGATGAGAAACCAATACGGTTTTAAGCCAAAGTCAAGTAGTTCATTAAATTAATTACACAGCGGGGTCGAGAGCAGAGGACTTGGATTTCTGATTCACAGGTCCTTGCTGCTATTCCTCCTCAAACAAAATTAGTCAGTTATTCCTGCACTTAAAAACCATAATTTGTCCTGTGCTGTTGAGAGACTACCAGGAAATCAATTCAACTGCAACATACAGTTATTTATTTGGCTTTGTTTCGGTGTGTTTCTGGGCAAGGGAGCCAGGGGAAGCTCTGGGAAGGAGGAAACTGTTCCCTGACCCGGGAGCAGCACACAGGGCTGCTCAGGGATGCTCAGGTGTCCAAGATGGCAGAAGGAAGCTTCCTCTGTACTTTTGCTGCAACTCAAATCTTGTCTGGAAGTAAGGACCTCCCTGCAAGGACCCATCGAGCTGTAGGAGTCTTGCTTTTAAAATTTCTTGATGTTATGTTTCTGACAGCTCTGCTGCCTCCATCTCCTGTCTGGCCCCACTGCTGCAACTCATGGCATGTCCCAGAGCACAGCCTCAACCAGGGACAGACCCTGCTGGGGCTGTCAAATCACTGGTAGGCAGTCAAGTTCCTGACTTTCCTCACAGTCTTTTCAGGATATTACCTTCACAATGCTGGGACATGGTCAGAAAACCTGCCCGCTTTGTGCCTCTCCCAGTTCTGTCATTTCAACTGGACCAAAGCCATAGGCTGTTTTGTTGAGGTCTTCCCCAAGAACAGATTTTAAGACCATACTGGAATCATTCTTTCTTCAAATACACTAATGCAAGGAGGAATGATATTGTCTCAGCCCTTCAACTCTGCAGAACCTCCCCTATCTATTTCCCAATTCCCAGAGAGGTCTTTCAGACCCCTCTCGCTTAGGTTTATTGATTTTCTTCCTTGAGAGAGGTGTCTCTCAGTCTGCCACAGTAATTTCACATGGGAAGAAGATTTTCTCTGACCAACCTCTCAACTGTGCAGGACGTGTCTTATGTCCTATCTCACTGCAGAGGAAATAAACAAGCTTGTCCAGTCCTCTGTATCATGTCCCTTAGAGGGTTTTTATCTCCCCAGACCTAAGACCTTTCCTTGACAGAGCAAGCTTTCCTTAAAAAAAATCCTTTCCATATACCCTGATCTTTGATTCCCCTCCTAGCACAAGGAATACTCTCTCTAGCCCATGCTCTGCTCAGCCACATCCCACACAGCCCTCTTTACAAATCTCCCTCCAAGGGGCAGGTAGCATGTAGTTGATCTCTAAAGCTCTAAAAGGTGCATTACAGTTTCACCCCCTTCTCCCTTGACCTAATTCCTTCAAGATTTCCACAGGCTGGCAGCTACCTTTTGTTGGGTGCTACCACATTCCCTTTTCATCAACCTCGAGCTGAGGTGACGGTTCTTGATGGTTATTTCAAATGCATGTCACAAGAATTCCTTCAACATGATACTGGCTTACAGTCTTACAAAGACATGTCCAGCGGTTTCTAGAGAAACTTACTGCAGCAGTTGAGGTTTGGATTTCAGCTTTTCCCATCTCCTCATGCCATGCAGCAGGTGCAGAACTCTTAGAGAGTCTTAGAGAAAACTATCAATCACACATCTGTCTCCATCTTTAGTTTAACTTCCATGTAATCAAAATTCTCAGGTGGCTATTTTCTTCCAGCTCCTATCTATGAGACAATGAAGTTTCCTGCCTCTCTCCTAGGCAGTCTCTGGCTTAAGTCTTTTAACTTCTATTTTTAGTTATAGCCTCCCTGGCCTGAGTTTCAGCTCCTTGAGCTGTCTAACCCCTCCCTACACATGGGCCAAAGTTCCCACATGGTTTCTCAGCTCTTGGCTCACCTGTGAACCAGCCGGCATTTTCTCCAGCTGGACTTCAGTTATCTCTTTGGAGACTGCAATCTGCCTGGCTTTGGTGGCAGACTTCTGTGCCTCTGTCCAAGCCTTGCAGTGCTTTCTCCGAATCCACAATTCAACCAAACAAAAAGCTTCTGTCAGCCTCAGCTCCCAGATCACTTTGTTTGCTTACTCATATTTAGTTTCAAACTTCAGGTTTGGGGTTACCTGTATCTCTCTTCCGTCGTCTCTCCATTCAAAGCTCTGCAATAGATCAGGTTAAACTTTCTCCTTACAGTGAGTCCTTCAAACTACCAAAAGGTTTCAAGGTAAACAAACATACACAGCCTCAGACTCCTGAACAAATAAAAAAATCCAGGTTTTGGATGAAGGACCAGATTTTTTTAAACAGGGATAATATAGAAGTGGCTTTACAAGACATAGCAGAAAAAAAGACAAAAGCTCATCACAAAGCAGTTCCTGCTTACTGCACCCTTGCAGGAGCACCTTTCCTTCTGCCTAGTTTCAATTAAATCACTGGCTCTCTGAACTGCAGACTTTGCTTACTCCCTTCCAGCCCCAAGGATTTCCATTAGCTCTAGACATGGCTGCCTGCTCTCTTCAGCTCTCCACCTGATCTGTGGAAGCCTGCCAGCCACAGCTACAGCTCCCAGACCCTCTGCTCTCCTCCTGACCCCCAAGATGAAGTGGCCCCTGCAGCCCAGCACTGTGTCCATGCCTGCTGTTCCCAGTGCTCCTGCTGTGGGGACCCTGCAGCACACTGCTGTCAGACCATCGCTTCAGATGGGTAGGGAGGCAAGAGACAGAGACAAGCTTCTCCAAAGAATTTAAATATTGAAAAGGAATTAAGAAAAGCAAGGAGAGAAGGGAAACAGGTATGTGATAAACTTAAAAAGAGAACTGACAGATGGGAAATGCTGAGGCTTTAAACCCCAAGGGGGTTTCTCCACATTTTCAGTTCTGCTTAGGCTATGACATTGGTACATGCCCTACAGCAGTATGCTGGGCAAAGCCTATAGCAGGCACAATATCCATCCTTAATATTTTAGTTGGAAAATAAAGTAATAATACCCTTTATAATAGCAATGGAAAGACACACATACAACTTATAATTTATATTTATTCTTTCTGTTCATCAGTACATGTGCTTATCAACCCAGAAATACCAAGGCAAATTCTCCTACAGCACCATCACGGCCCTTTCCCCACCATAGGCTCTGAGCAGCCAGTTCAAACCCACGGCATTCGCTAGTGGCAAATCCAAACTGCACAAGCCATGCTCTTTTCACATACTTATGCTAAACCCTGCTTCTCAAAACATATGCAAAACATACTCAAACATTGCCAGGAGGGCAAGCTAGCTAAAGAGTGGCACATAAAATAAAGTATCTTGTGCATGATGAGGGCAACTATCACAAGGCTGTGCTGGAATGAAAGAGGTCTCAAGCTCTATTTACATGAGTGGAGAAGGATCCTTCCTTTGACTAGATAATATAATCAGGTGCTCTGTCTGCTAGACCATACCATCACTTGAAGATTACACAGAACTAAAAGACTGAGCACAACTTTTACTTAGTTGAACCACTGGCCATTGAAACCACTGGAAATTTTCAAGGTATCTTTAAAATAACGTGAGCCTGTGCCCTGAGCCTCAGATAAGTAGGGTAGGATTTTGAAAGACCTCAGCATTGGCGTATCACTGCTCCCACAGAAGTGAATTCTGTTCTCATGCAATGGCAGACCTGACATTTCTCTGAAACTGCTCTAACCACCACCTGAGCCAGGAAACGTTAGAAATGTTTCCATTGTCTCGTTCAGCCATACAGATTGCACTCATCAAACTTACACCTACAGCAAAAGTTTCCAAACTGCAATAGAAACCAGTGTTAATGCTTATTTCTGTGCTGACAGATAGACAAATGCCATATGGACTGTATGGGTGTCTTCCATCACCAGCCCCATATATGATCTTGTAAGCAGCAGGCATGGAACATTAAACAAAAAACAGCCCAAGACTTGGCTTCACACAAAAGCTTCTCACAGGCAATTGAAAGGATGTTTCGAACGGAAGGACTGTCTCTCCTACAATTCCCCAGGAACATATTTGGGGCTTCAGGACAGGAGATAATTCATTAACTACAAGTAGATAGAATCAGACATGTACAGAAAAATAATTCTTGTGTCAGCTTAAACATATGTTCAGAAGTTTAAACTATTCACGCTGGAGGCACCAGAAGTAGTCAGTGCTTCACCATAACTAAAAGCATCAGAAAAATTACAGACAGCTACACAATCAGACTGCAAGTATTTCCAATTTAAATAATGGCTTTTTAACTTTTTTTCTTGTTTTGTACATTTTAAACAAATATTTGTTTCTCCATATTTGTAAATATATAGATAGATGGATAGATACATCTACCAGCTCCTCCAAATACATGTATTTAATTTTGCATAAAAGTACCCTGATACAGACAAACCACTTGCTTACTTAAGGGAATGTAAAGCCACTCAAAACTAAAAAGCTCTTGTTCCATCCTGAGTTACAGCTTCAAGGTGGTACCAAGACCACCTTGGCATAGCTACATAAATTCCTACGTTTTTCACACAAATAGCAAAGATGCTATGTGGAAGAAGGCAGCTTTTGTGGGGTTGAAGTAGGTACAACAGAAATGTAAGATGAAAATGAAGTCTGTCATCAGCAAGCATTTGCAGAACCCTCCCCAATGCAAACAAGCTGTTCTTGCACATTTTCACGCTACACAGCCCACTGTGAAGCTTTCAGGCTCAGACTGCCCAGTGTTGTGGTAGACACCAACCTGTGCCATCCAGAGTACAGACAACAGCTGGAAGAAAGCTAAAAAGAGGAGGGATTTATTATTTTTTTTTACTTTCTGCAGAAATTATCATAATTTGTTTTCAGCCTCTCTGACTCCCCCGTGAAGGTTTTCTTATGCCACCTGATTCTGGACTCCAGTTTTAAGCTCTATATAATATAAAGCTATTTCATAGCTCCACCTCTTTGCAAATCATGTAAGATTCTTGAGGCAGTCCCTGGGTTCCACCCTGTGAAGATGTGTGGATATGGTTTTCTATAAGTAAAACCTCAACTTCATGTAACAAATAAATAATGGTATTTTCTTTACTATAACACAGTCCACTTTTTTAATTCACATAGTATCGACATTTTCCAATGAGTGAACAACTCAGTAAAAATCCAAGAAAGATCTAGCACCAAGCTGAGTTTGTTCTTCTAACTGACAAATCACACCAGCTTTAATTATCGTAACTCACTGTGTGCTAGCAAACATGGTTATTCTATTAGAAAGATCAGTGATGTGAGGCCTCATCCCAGGATATATTAAGTCCCTGATTGTAAGAGACCTGAGGTCTGCAGCTTTTGTGCTGTGAATACACAGGTTAACATAATATACTGTGTTTTCATCTTACAGGTGAGCAAACCGAGGCACTGTATCAGCAACCATTAGAAGGTAGGATGCCAACTGCTCACCCTGCTGGGTCTAGGCTGGGTCTATATTGTTTTGTTGGTATGATGGTACAAATCTTCAGCTCTTTCCATCAGTGATTTAAGCTCTGCATCTTAAGAAATATTTCAGTAACTTCAAATAAACTGGCAGCTTTGCTATCTCTTTAATGGTATGTTAATGTTTTACACATTTCACATGAATGGCTTATGCTAGTGCTCGTGTAACCTTAAACAAGCTGCCTGATCTGGCACGGAGCATGGTATCAAAAGCTTCATTCTGTCTTTTTAGCATTCCTGCATTTCTGCTCTTCTGCACTAAAATGAAACCTGCGGGATTTGTGGGAGGATATAGAGAGATATTTATACCTCATCATTCCACAATTGTTTATCATTAAAAAACTGCAAACCACTTAAAATATGTAATTCTTCTGATTAAGTGGCTAGTGAGCGTGCATATTATTGCTGTACACAAAGACAAATAATTCTTTTGATTAAGTAACTACTAAGTATGCATACTGTTAAAGTTCAGAAAGTTTCATTATACTGAACACACAACATGCCCTGATGCCTTCGGAGGCAACGACTGTAAAGTTCATTAAATACTTGCAATCTTTTCTCCTTAAAATGTTAGTTGTGAATTTAATGTCTTTAAAAAACTAACCACTAATGGAGCTAATGAGACTCTAAATAAATATTCAAGATACCACTGCTGGTTTGGCTCAGTAACCTAAATCTTACATCAAAAAATCAGATTCACAAGGCAGCATCAGGCCTTTCCTGATACTGTACAGCCAACTGCAAAGGCCCAAAGGCCAAACTCCTAAAAATGGAACTACACAGGACCCAAGTATGACAGGCAAATTTCCCACTTTAAACTTGGAGACATTGAGGTGCCGGAGCGTGTCCAGAGAAGGGCAACAAAGCTGGTGAAGGGACTGGAAAATGTCTGATGGGGAATGACNAGGACAAGAGGAAATGACCTTAAATTGCAGCAGGGGAGATTCAGATTGGACATCGGGAAAAATTTCTTCCTTATCAGGGTGTTTGGGTGTTGGAATAGGTTGCCCAGGGAGGTGGTGGAGTCACCATCCCTGGAGGTGTTCAAGATGTGTCTGGATGTGGCGCTGGGTGATGTGGGTTACTGGGGATGTAGTAGGCAGGTATATCTAGAATTTGTCTTTCCTTTTTGCTCCTCAGCAGAGACCTTGCTTTGGACATTCAAACAGACATTTACAAGAAGAGGGTATGGACAGCTGGACAATCAGCTATGATCAAGTGTTTTCTCTGTACCCTTGTCAAAGCTAATGAGACTCGATGCCCTTTCTGTGTCTGACCAGGACCTTCTCACACAACAGACTCTCCACATTAGCCTTCAAATTACCAACTTAAGGAATGAAAAACATACAAAAAAATGCCTCCATGCGTTTTTCTTCAGAGTAGATTGGGAATGCCTGCCAGGATAGTGACTGCCAAGTGCCTTGTCCTAAGGCTGAAGAATGCCTCCTTCCATGCAGGTTTCCTGCAGCACTGCTCTGGAACAACACACTTTCCTATTCCAGTGGTGCCCAGCTCAAAAGAAGTTTACCCTTCTGGAGGACAGATTCAGTAAACAGCAGTAAACATCTACTACCAAAGAAACCTAAGATACAGAAGTAATTACTCTTCCAGTCTTAAATTTCAGATGGTTAGAAAACAACCACAAAAACAAGTCATGCCGGAGACATAAGAATGGCAGTTTACCGGTTGTAGATTTCCAAACCCTAGCACCATAGCAAACAGGTAATGCATAGCTAGAATAATGGTCTCCAAGGGCTTAATTACCTGTATCATTAGGTAGTGGTAGTCTCTCTAAAATTATATTGACAGCTCTGCTACAACCAAGCAGTTGATAATGAGGCAATAAAAATACATGACAATGCACACAGAAGAGGGCTGGAACAGTGTCATACACAGCATCATCAGCTGTGATACCAACAAACAAGAAGGGCTGAATTAAACTATTTGTGAACTAGTCACAAAAATAAATAAATAAGAAGGACCTAGATATATTGTGTCATTAATAACTTTTAATGATCTCTCTCTCTGTATGAGTGCCAGCCTATAAAAAGCAAGAAAATATAAGAAAAAGAAGGGAAGAAGAATATCAAGGTGCATATAAGATGCAAGAAGAAAGAAATGGGAGAGGGGGAGAGGGAGAGGGGGCAGGCATGCTTTCATGCCTATATATGCAGCATCATAAAGCACTCCTTGTATCTTTCCAAACACATTACTCTGTCATAGCCATTATCCATTGTATGAACTAACAACAGGAATACACAGGCTCAAAATGCCAAATTCACCACTATTGAAGCCCATCTCCTTAAATTTCATTATCCTGAAGATGAACCAAATACAAGCAGGGGAAAGTTTTTTGTATGTAGGATTTGCACTGAAATATGGAGAAACAACACTGGTCCTTTGCTGCATGTATGTGCTTCCACTACTGCCTGCTCCCATTTTCCCCTTGCTGAATTCATGCAGAATGTTGCCCCTGTACCAGACACAATGTCTGAAATCTCTCTCACCTCCTAGGTTCAGGAAATCCAGTGAGAAGAAGAAAGGATACTTTGGAGGGATGGCCAGCTGTCAACATGGAAGACAAAAGGAACAGAGGGAAAAGTAAAGGGGTCTGGAAAGGCATATCCCATTACTTTGGCCCACAATGTAGAGCAACTGGACAAACTAGGAGTTGGACCAGGAGAAGAGAGAATAAGGAAATACTTATAAACAGAGAAGGGAACCAGAGGAAAAAAATTTTGAGAAAGCATCTTAAGGAGAGAATGGAGAAGAAGAGAAGAGCACAAGCCATGAAGACCACAAATTAAGGCAACAGTAGCATAAAAGATGTAAGAGAACTTTGAGGAGAAGAAAACATGACCGAGATGTAAGAAAACAGAAAAAGAATAAAGTGGAACAGGAATAAAAAAGCTAAACATACAGAGAATTGAAAGGACATCTAGACATCTCTGAGGTACAAATGTTTAAGTGTTTGTAACATACTGGTATATCTTTTACAGAAACAGGAGGGCTATTAGCCAGGACTTCCAACAGAAGATCATTTAATAAGAGTTTAGAGAAGGATTTTTAGTCTAACTACAGCCCTAAATGGAGAATCACAACATCACTCCCTCCTCACTGTTCAAGCACTCATTCTTTAATCATCCATCTTCAGCACAGCACGGGATACATTTTCAAACTGCTTTGCAGGATTTTAGCCACATGGCTCCCCTTGTGTTTAATGGGAATCCTGTGGACAGAGCTCTGTATGAGGCTTCCAAAATGTACTCCAAAAATCCCTAAATAATGCACTAGTTGAACATTACCCTCTTCTCATAAGACATGACTAAAATAAAATAAAGGTTAGGTCATTTATAAAAGCAGTATTTATTGGGAAGCTCATCAGTGTTTCCCACAGGGATATTTTTCATCTGTAAAAATATTTAATCTGACTTTTTAGGATTTACTTTTTCCACAATACCTAAACCAGAACAAAATCAACTCAAATCACATTTGCTGCAGAAAGGAAGATCCAGCAGTTACCACATCAGCCTAAGACTGGAGAGCCTCTCTTCAAGACTTTGCACTGTCACAGGATACCTTTGTGGCTTTGTTTTCATCTAAAAACTGATTCAACAGCTTCTATTTCTTAACAGCTTTATGATGATAATAAATGCCAGTGAAGCATTAATCAAAAATTCATCAGATACAGAAAAGATTCTCCAGTATTAACTCCCTCTCTCTCTCCAAGAGGAGGGCTGTTTCCATCATCAGGTCTGAGATAACAGGAAAGTTCTGAGAAATGTAAATCCTTGTCACCCATGCTCTATAAAGACAAGACCTTTATTTCTGTGCTTTCACCTTTCAGAAGCAGAATTCAGAATAAATCCATGAAGATGCAATTTTAATCAGCTTTCATGGACTCAAACAGTATAGATCATATTCCGTCACCCTTTGGAATACAAACCCAACAGGCTCGGCTACATAAAAAGCTTCAGGATTTCAATTTCAGGGGACAACTCCTCAACCTCTGTAGTATGTGCAAAGCAGAACAGCATTACCACAGAGAAAAGAAGGCTGGAACATTCACCAGTCAAAAGTTCAGCCAAGGAACAGCAAACATAACATACAGAGCTTACATTTCCAGCTTCACAAATTAACATTAGATGTAATACCAATATCTACAGTTTACTATAAACTGTTATCCGTGCAATTTGTGCTACCCTGAAAGTGGATGATCACTTTAGGAATACATATATTTATGTTAAGATAGCTGAGAATTGGGCTCAGCAAATAAAATTCTTCAGTTGTGAACTGGTTGAGCATTTTTTTTCCTGAAATTTTTCACAGAACAGATACTGGACATAAAGGTCTACTATGAAAATACCCGTAACACAAGCAGTTCAGCATTTTGCAAGATTCTGAGTTTATGTCAGTGGAATGCAGAAAAATTAGACTATTCTAGAAATCACTATGTCTACCAGCTTCAAACTGTACTAGCATGAATTATTGTAAAATTGAAAAACTTTGGGCAGAAGCCATTCTATTGAACTTAACAGTTTATTTCATAGAAATCAGGGCCTTTGTGACTTAAGTGAACAGACAGCATGTATTTTAGCTAATCTGGTGGAAACAAAGCCTCACCAGCCTGCCTTACTAAGAAATAATTTAGTAGTTCTCCTGAGGGACTTTTTTTCCCCTCTAAGCAACAATCAACACAAAGAAAAAGATCTTTTTGAATCCTTAATTAAATATTATAAAAAGTTGAAAGAAAACAATCATTATCTTATAATACACCATTACAATGCAGGAGACGTATTTGTGAAGAACCAATTTAGATATCTGTGTCCAGGAGGGGAAAAGGGCAATAACTACAAAAAAAGCTGGAATGATACATGAAAGAAAGGCTGGGCTGGACATGCCAGGAATGCAGGGTAAGTGCAGAGCAGCAGCATCTCACAGTATCGAAGCCTTAAAAATTCCATTTGTTCTTTAGATAGGAAGGGCAGTTTACCTTCATCATAAGCAAAACCACTACACAGGGCAGGAAATCTTATGCATGACGGGGGATTCTATTAATGTGGGAAGAAGCTATGTCAGGTCCTTTCATATCCATAGCTGGTCAGGGAGGAAGGCAGGGCTCAGCCAGCCATACAAAGGCAGTGTAACCTGCGGGTATAGGAGACGTTGAAGACTCCTGCTCGCTTGGTTACAAAGTTAAGTTACATTCTATGACACAATTATAATAATTCACTCATATTTTGATTTTGTGTAAGGGAAAAAAGATCATGTTTATCACAGATGTGACCTTGAGAGGCCAAGTCAGCCTTGTGCCCTCCTGTTCTGGCTAACAGACACCAGCACTGGCCAAACCTCCGTCACGGGGCTGCAGGTACTTTGGAAAACACAGCTCTTGCCAGCTGGTTAGCTTTAGATAGATGACAGGCAATAGGAGGCAGAAGAAAGGATAAAAAATATCACATCCAGACCAGACACTGTTGTTGCGCACCAGTGCAGTGCCTACAGAGATCTGTCTAATGCTTATCTTCATGGCAAAGACAATCCTACTGGACATGAAGGCAAGTAATGTCATCCTGCAGAAAGTCTAACACTGGCATTGACTGCAAAATGAAACTAAAATGAAACTGAATTATTTTAGATCATCTATATTCACTTTATTTTAAAAATACTTGCTATAATAGCATTTGGAAATGATCCGTATTTGCCTGCTTTATTAGTGTCCTCTAAGCAGCATTTTTTATTTCAAGATTATTATAAATTATTATTATATTACTAAAAGGAAGTGCAATAAATTTCCTTAATCTTCATCATCTCAAGCCCTCATTTGCAGCTCATGCCACTAAGCACATTGCATGTTCTGAGAAATCGCTTGGCCTGTAAAGGGCATAAACTAAACCTACTAAAAATAAACTTATTGTTTGGAAACGTAAAAATTATAAATCCAACAATATTTGGAATTGCTGAAGGAATATGGTAACTCATTTTGCAATAAAGGTCACATTCTTCTGTAGAACACAGGCTTTTTTGTTTTGATATTTACACTGATGCACCTCCAAATGGCAAATAGTCCAGTGGGAGGAGGAGAGACCAATCTATACCTAGCTGGGTGATCACTTCCAGCTATTTGGCTCCTAACACTGTTTGCTAAAGACAAATCTTTTAAAATTTGAGCAAATACATCTTGATTTTACAGAGTATGTCCACAGCTCTTTGAGCAAATGGAAAGCTTCTGGATTCTGAACCCATTTGGGAGCTATTCTTTCAATCTAGCACTGATGAAAAATTACAGAGTGAGAAAAAACCCCATTGTTAACTTAAAATGCAAGCAACCACCTACTCATTTTATTACTATTATTTATTATTTATCAGAGTCTGCTGTTGTTAGGAGAGTTGTTTCAAGGACCTGCTTATAAACAATATAAAGATAAATACAAACTGCAGGAACCTAAGTGTTAGAAAGAACTAAGGCTTGAAAAATGCTCTCTACACCTGAAGGAATGTATATTATCAGATCTAAAAGAAGAATGTACCTCTAGTACAAATGTGCCTTGCAATAAACAACAGTTTTCAATTCTGAATATAAAAATCACATACTCCTATATTCTGTAGAATACCGGATGATACAGGAAGTAGAAGCCAGCAGGAAAATACAAGCAGAGACATAGACACATGCACTAAAAATGGTTTCAATTACATTAAATATATTTAATTTTGTTTGAGTTTTTTTTGTGAGTGTGCTTGCATTTATGTCTTTTTATTTCATGATGCAACAGGAATGACAGAGAAGCCACTTGTGTATGTTTTTAAAATAATTGCCTAATTCAGGACATCTCCTAGAACACAAGTCTTAGTAAAGTTCAAAACAGGTCCTCAACTTTCTTCAGTAAGAAAAAGTTCAAGACTAGAGTTGGACGATTGAATAGCTAGATTCACACTTTACCACTGGGAAAAAAGACATCATTCATCAATATATAGGACCTGCAATGTTACAGATCTGCATTACTCTCTACTTGTGAAAGAGACAGAGGTGAGGCAAAGTACGACATGGTTCAAGTTTTATGGCACTTGAGCAGTGTTAGGAAATGCTGTTTTGGGTTTTGTTTGGGGTTTTTGTTCTGTTTTGTTTTTTTAAGAAGAATTTTTAACTGTACCTTTGCTACTTTAAAATTTGTCATTTTTATTGAATGTTATCTACACCATTACATGTGCACATTATCCATCTGGCTCTAGGGCTTCCTTCTTGATGTAAATCTCTACAGGAGCTCAGTTCCTGTGCTAGACTACTATGTCTAGTGCTGAAACTGCTATAGACATGACAGCCAGATTTGATTTACTCAAACCCAGAGCTACCCTGAATTTTCAGATGAACTTAATGTTTAATTAAAGGAAAAATTGGCAAAGTATAAAGAATTCATATTAATAGAATTTTTAAAATTCTGCTGGACAGTTTTCCTTAAATATTTTGACTTTTATTTGTACAGTTAAGAAAATGGTATCTCAGATAATTAGCATTACTTTTACAAGAACTTATGATTGCACTTTATTTTGATTCAAGATTTAATGACTGAGTGTATCTACCACCATAAAAAGCAAGCTTGGAGATCTTAATGCAATATTTTTCTAACTTCTGAACTAGATAATACATGCATTCTTAGGAACACTTGATAAAAATCTATTCATAAACTTCAATAACACATTCTCCAGGAGATGCTCTGACAGCCTATTCTGCATTATCCTAAAGATTTACTTTGATTATCACTTTGTTGAGGAATGTATTATTATGGGTCCAGTTCAAGGAACAGTGGAGTACAAATTTTCAAAGTTTACACATTCACACCAATTTAACCAACTATTCACACTAGTTTAACAGTAATTTACAACTTTTTCTTTTAAACAGAGACACTCCTTTTATTGCTGACATGTTTTGTTCTATACATTCCATTATGAACAGAAACACTCAGATACTATCCATAGTGAGCACGGCAGAATTGGTCACCCACACATAAATGTTCTAGGAGGCTGCTACCCTTTCTTCTGCATTCAGCTTTCACTTTGTAAGCAAATACTGATTTATTAAATGTTAAGAAAAAAATGTACTTAAAATGTTTAAAGAGCTTCAATGCAAGAGGAAAATACTTCCCCACTTTTGGTTCACCCCTGGTCTGCAGTCACACGGTGTTATCCAACCATCCCCAAGCCCATTGCACACAACCATCCTTAGAAAAGGATAAATGGGAGCTGGAATCAAGCAAACATTGCTGAAAAGTATGATAAAAGATGGCATAAGCACTCCAGAAACACTTCCAATGTCATTAAGTGTTCAAAACTGACAATTAACAGAGACATAACATCTACAAAATGCAAGAAGCTTTAAAATTACTGAAACCTTTTGTATCTACCCTCCTTTTGGGGAATATAATCAAATAAATTCAGTAGTAATTACATGGGACTCAGATTCAATTTAATTTTAATTATTTGAAATGTGTACACACTCCAGGAAAACCTCATTAAGATGGCTCAGCCAGTTCGTTTCCAAATGGGATCAGTAAGTCAACATTCACAATTATCCATCACAACAGACATCCATTCACTCTAACGGTTCAGATTAATCAGTTATTACAATCAGTAAGTAATAATGTATAAAGTTGTTCTCCAGTTGTGTAAGGAAGATCTGATCTTCCAAACAAGAGAAAGACAGTGCTGAAAATTTTTGTTTCCCTTGCTGCCTCCTACTTTTCATTTAGGGTAGCACATTATATTGTGGGGACACTATTCCAACTATTTTCCTCAAGCCAAATGGACCTCAAGTTCTTTGGATTCCTACTAGAAGCAGAGTATTGCAGTAAAGAAGAAAAAGACGTTTTGACCTCAACTTCAACGGTAATAGGTTGATTTTAATATACTGACTATCTGCAATACATTAAACAGCAACGTCTTTCTGTTCTGCCCTAAGCAAGAGTACAAACAAATGTTCAGAAAAAAATCCTTCATGTATGGCTGTTATATTTTTCCTTTTCTCCCCTTCCATGTCTCCATCTCCCCATCTTAAACACCCTGTTTCTCTCTTTCTCTGAGTAATTCTTGGAACACAAGACTAAACTGCTGCTGAATAAACAGTGTTTGTGACACATTACTGTGATTAAAGGAAATTTTTGAGCAATGAAATAGATTTTTCTTTTAATCTTGGCATCCAAAGAGGCAAAATATGCTTCTTTTCCCACTACCTGGGGTATTTTTGTAACATCAAAATCATTAGCATATTAAATCTGCTGGTTTGATGACAACTAACGCAACAAGACCTGAGGCATGAACAGGAGCCCATTGTACAAAAGCACTCCTGTGAAGTCAGCCAAAACTAAATCCTGGGGTTCAGCGAAAGGTCAGTACATAGCTCTTTCCAGTCCAAGTAAACAATTGAAAAACCAATCAGCAATATCTGAAAACCTGTTTGAAATCCTTATTTAAAACACTGTTAGTAAATTCAACCCTTTTTTCCATGGGATCCCTCTCTCAGAAGCATCACTAATCATACTGTCCATATATTATGCTTTCCCATATTAGTTGCAACAGACACATCCAAAAAATTATTCATATATTCATTTCCCCAATTATAATGAAATTTGGTTCTAAAATAAAGAGCAGTTATTTTATTCTCAGACTAAAATTCACGTAGCATTAAGATGAAACATTCATAGAACACTTCACCCTTGCTAGTTGGTCATTATTTTCTCCAAATCACCAACATCCAAATGCTGTATAACCCATTTCCTAAATCCCATTTTGTCCAGTTCATCTGGAAGCTCTCAGCTCATTTTTCTATCCTCAATTTTCACTTTTTATTAATAGAATCATTGGCTGGGAGCCACTACAAAAGTTCTTTTTTTGCCATTCCCTGCAAAGCGCCAGGGAGGTCATTTAGCTTGTGCAGAGCAGCTGCCCTGAACGGAAATGATGGTGATAGCAGTTGAGGAAGCTGTGGAGGGCCTGACTGAGTCCAGCGGAACACAGCCAGATTTAGGCTGATGTTTCAGGTGATGTAACTTTACCATCAAGGCAAGCATCTTGCAAAGGCAGTAACTCCTATTTAAAAAAAAAATCGATTTAAAAGAATCCAAAAAAAGTATTTTAGGCAAAATAGTCACAACAATTTTTCCACTGCTTATACGTATAAATTCAAACACTGCATCTTCCCCAATGACATGGGGAGTTATGACAAACAATAACAGACCCTAAGTTCAACAAATGTTCACACATCTGCACCACTGCTACGCATGAAAATTTCGTAATACTTTTAGAAAGCAACATACTGTAAAGCAGGAACACAACAGCTTTAATTTTGTTCCATGCCTAAGTGTGCTCAAGTAATGCTTTAGTGAAGCACTAACATTACCCCACGGTAATGAATTGTTAGAAAATAAATAGATGTTAACTGAGTACTTGAACTAAACATACTGTACCATACATAGTTAACAAGGTTCAGTGGTTAAGCAAGAATACTTTTCTCTTCACTGCACCTATCATTTCTTGTTACTATTCAAGCCATTACTTAGCCATAGGTCACTCAAATTCATTTTCCCAGGGTAATATTATAATCTTGCAGGTTTTTGAAGCAGGCATAATAAAACAAAAAGGTTAATTGTGCATTCTGTCAGGATCATGTGGCATCAGGCCATGACCATCATTTGCCTGGCAAATCTTATCTCAGTTTTCTTTGCTATTTAAACTCTCCCTGGCTGAATGATAATTTTTCACTGTCTAAGCTGTCTAAAGGGTAGGTTTCAAAATAAAGTTTCAGGTTTAACTTTCTCGGTTTAACTTTCTAAAACCCCTGTTTTTGGCAATGCTTAGTATACTCTTACAGCTCTCCCACTTCCTAATTATTTAATATTATTTGCTTTTACAGTTTATATGTATTATGAGACTACTCTCCTTAATACATGGCTACAGTGAATGCATAAACCAACTCAACAATATATACCTAACAAATTATGTTCCTTGCTATCAGCAATCAAGACACAATGAGATTTGTGCACACCACAAAGAAGGTTGAAACATTAAGCACTGTAGCAAATTTTGATTCTTTTGGCCAAATTCACCTCATACAGGAGAAAGCCCAGACATGTCAAGGACAATTTAGGACTTGATCACTAAAATCACTGTGAGTTGGATCTACAAGTGAGATTGTGCATCTGAGACAGAGGTGAGTCTTGAGGAATCAGAATGGAGGAGAGGAGTTGTTGAAAAGCACCAGATGTCGTGTGCTCACTTGGAATACTGCTATCACTTAGGCCAAGGGCTGAAACTGTCTTAAAACATAGTAACAATAATGATCGTTTGTGGGGAGAGAAAGGTGATGTTGACCTTTTATGTTACAGCTCTGGAGTTAGAACATACGCTGAACAACAGGCCATAGCCAGTGTGAAGAACAGCATGAAAGGTCTCTAAATTAATGGCTGGGACACTCACCTAGGAGATATGGGCAATTGTTATCCCAGTCACTGCATAGATACGTGGATCCATGAACTAATGAACTAAGGCGCCCAGCTTTAGGGGAAGAGAAGAACTATTCATGAAGAGGTCATCCATGTGCCATCCACCCTCCTGAAGGCAGGATGAAGCAGCTAGACTCCCTCAGTCTAAGCTGTGTGTGGATACTATGTCTTCCAATCCTGGCTCAAGTGTTTCACTAAGTGGTCAGAAGAAAGGACTCACTCCACCATCACTTCTCCTTCCAATCAGCTTAAGGAAAAATTCTGAGCAGTTTCCCTGTAGCACTGGTTTACGTGTATATGTTCTAAGAAGGGATATAGTCTTTCCTTCAGCTCTAGCTGGTTTCTCACTCAGCATAAAGGCTTTATGAATCATCCTTCAGAAGCAACTTTCTTTGTGCCTTATAAAGGGAACCTCAGCACCTAATTTTGGCTTTTTTATTTCCTCTGGAGGTACGTTTTTATTTCACTTGAAAGTCCTTTACTGTTTCATATTGTATTCCAACGATACGACAAAGTCCAGAGAAAGTGGAATTAACTCATGCCTGTGTTCCTTAAAGACAGCAAACACTTTCTTATTCCATTTAATACATTTAATTAATACATACAGGAGCAGCCAGGCAAGGATATTAATATTATCACTCTGTTCCAGTAATTAATAGCAACTCCCCTCATAATTCTGATAAACTAGGAAACACATTTAATTTCTTGTCCTTTCCTGCTTGTGAAATATTAATGGAAGAGAAATAGGTACAAGACTCTTGCAGTGACCTTGTATTGGGACTGCAACTCCTTTAAACTAACCCGGAATCAGCATGGGCCATTACAAGCCTCCAGCAGTAAGTGGGAAGGGATACCCACTAAAAATTTAGAGAGCATGCAGCTCAATGAGGCATTTCAATTCTACCACAACACATTATTAATGCCAATTACAGCATGAAAGATGCTAATGCAAGGTCCTTCGGAGACTAAGCAAAACTTTGGTCTGTTTTGAAGACCAGGTTTGTCTTGGTTACCAGTTTCCCCTCCCAAGCACTGATTTATCTGTTGAAATTTTTCAGCCTGCTTCTTTCCCAGTCACTTTCAGAGGTACCTAGAGCTATAGAAATTGAAAGCTAGGTACAAGCTTGCCTCTCCAGAAGAAGTGATAAATAGGATAAAAACTTAACATTACTACTGTAGCCATATTTTCTGAGGTAATTTCCGTAACATTTCATCTTACTGTCTATGGAGGAGTGAAACACACATCCATGTGCAGCTCGGGGTGGGGAGTGGAACAAAGACTTTGTCTCAGTTACATTTCTTCAGCGAGTCATGCTCAGACACTGATGGCTGGAGAGATGCTAATGCATTTTCACAAACCAGAAAGACAGTGTATGTTGAGAGCAAGGTACATCTATGAAAGCATAAGGCATAAAACACTCTTCAGAGCCTTACAAAGTTTATAGAAAGAAATATGCTTGCCAAACGCTAGACCTTAAGATCCTCAGAAGGCAGCACATGAAATTTTGGGGTATTTTAAGAAAACTGTCCTTGGCCCAATACACATAAAAATCTTATAATAAAGTAACAAGCTTGTTCAGCAGTAAAAGCAAGTTAATAAAGAAGCAGAATTTTTTTTTATGCTTCCAGTGGGCTATTACTAAATAACATCACATGAAATGATGAGTTTAAAATTAAAGTTCAGACCTGGTTTAAAGACCTCTCAATAGGCCCTGCCACCTCCTGGGCCATGACCCTTTCGCCCCCCTGAGTCAGGTGAATCCCATCTGACATTAGCAGGCCTGGTGCCCTGTAAGCTGCCCCATGATCAAAAAACCCCACATTCCCACCTGTGGCCCCAGCCCCTGAGCCCTGCACTCATCACCTGAGCTCTCCTGCTCCTTCCAGCCTTTTCCCCTGATACTGGAGGAACAGAGGAGAACACAACTCATGCACCCACACCTTTAAACAACTGCCCCAGTGCCCTGAAGTCCCTTTTGATTGCCCCAGGGCTCCTTCCTTCTATCTCATCCCTACCCACCTGGATTATTAACAAGGGGTAACAGTCAGAGGGCTGTACCAGACCCTGGGGCCTCTTGGCTACGGCCCAGGCCCAGACCCAGGCCCCGCAGCAACTTCCCTGTGGGATGGGCCCGGCCTGCACCTCGGGCCCTCTGTTCCCTTCACGAGGGAGTCACCCACAACAATTACCGCCTTTTTTCCTTTTCACAGCTCGTGGTGATGCATTTGGTAATCTGTCTGCTTGGCAGAGCCCCTGTGGGCACCCTCCTGGGTGCTCCTTCATGGCCATGATCATTCCCGTGACTCCCGGTTCCCAGAGCCACACAGCTGTTCCTCAGAGGGACACAGGGAGGGCAGGGAGCTTGCGGGGAGACTCACCTGCAACTCCGAGCAGGGCCCGGCCTCCATCCCCCCATCCCCAAGATCCCCTCCTGTCCGCTGGGGATGGGCAGGGGACCCTTGGCTGCCTGAGGTGCAGCTGCTGCTCTGGCTGCCTCAGGGCTGGCAGGGAGCGGCTCCACCACTCCATCTCCTCCTCAGAAGCCCTGATGCTCCTCAGCCTTTCACCTCCTCTGTCAGCTCCACCACCCCCCTGAGCAGCCATGGCCCTGCTCACCCCTCACGCAGGTGTTCCCTCCTCCCTGTACTCCCTGCAGCCCGAAGCTTGGACCCCTGGGTATTTTCTTGCTCATTCAGTTTGCGTGGCCACATCCCTTTGGACAGGCACAGCAGACACAGCTCCCTGCCTGGTGGTGACCGTGCCGGGTTTCCCTCTGGAACGTGCGCTGCCCACCCTGCCTCACGTCCCCTCGCCGTGCACTCCCTAGGGGCGTGTGTATCTATGGAAGTATGAAGCTCTGCTGAAATTGGTGGGAGG
Source organism: Aegotheles bennettii (assembly GCA_013398125.1). Taxonomy (NCBI): domain Eukaryota; kingdom Metazoa; phylum Chordata; class Aves; order Caprimulgiformes; family Aegothelidae; genus Aegotheles; species Aegotheles bennettii. The sequence continues at coordinate 542,200 of VZRW01011289.1, read as the reverse complement.
TTTTTCCCCGTTGAGTAAAAATTTAGTAATGTCAGAAATTTAGTAAGGATATCAGGCTCATATGCAAATCACAAGAAGTATTTGAGATACGATTTTCTGGTACATGGCAAAGCCTTCGCTTAAAGACTTCTAACAACGATGACAGTGTGCAGCAAATTAAACGGTAATCATGTACTAACATAACTTGCTCCAACATCAGCCACTACATTCATCCTCAGCTGGAAGACATTTACTTTTGTCACTCACAACTTCCTCTCTTTAGCAATAGCCCCAGGGATTGTTACAATCTATATTCATATACATATTCCAGTACAAAGACAGGATTCTGAAGTACTATGAAAGGCTGGTTTATGTGCATGTTAATGGATGCCTATGAATTACTTAAGTGCAAGGAGAGCCAAAAAATGTATCATAGAATTTCTACTTACCTCTATTCACATAAAGTCTAACAGTATGGCTTCACAGCAGAAAGGTGACAGCCACAACTCACACATTTAGGTTTTGACTGATGTTAAGTAGCTTCACGTCTTTTCGCTTCTACATGCCTGCTGGCAGAAGAGGTCTGTACTTCACTATAGGGTGTTTTTTCAATCTAAATTCATTACATATCGAATCCATAAAAGCAAAACATCAAAAAGAAAGCTCCTATGTAAAACGTGAGATAGCAGCATTTATTCTTTCTGGTTAATTATCTTGGTTTATTTTTCTCCAGATGGCCACAGTGCTCAACTTCTTTATCAAAAAATACCTTCTCTATGCGTTTCTTCTGCATCCACTGAGATAACTTCTCAAGGCTATAAATGAAACAAATTCCATTTTTACTCTCATGTAGTTTTAGTAACAGATGCAGGCATGTATCTGTCTTTGGACAAGCTGACAATCCTTCACAAAATCTGAATATGTTAGGACTTTGCCCATCTATGCTGCACTAAGCTTCAACTTCACAGCTTAGAATCACTGCTAGAATATTTAACTGCAGAATATTGCAAGAAAGACTTTTTCTTGCTTTTTACTGTATTTGTAAGACAGTTGATACAATCAACTAAATAAAGCAGTTACATAAAGCATTTCTACTTTTTTCACTTGCAAGTGGAAGTTGGGAATTATATGAATGAAATATATTGTCATGTTTTTCCTTTGTTCTCATGTCCATATTTCAGCAATTACAAGTTCCAGACGTCACATACCCAGCTATGGACAAAATACATTAAATTCTTTTGGTTTGTGGGCCTTACCCTTTCAATATAAATAGTTCCCTAAAAAAATCTCAACTTCCTATGCTCTTTACAGACACAGAAGCAGATTTCTTGGTTAACTGGAAAAGATTTTGGATGACTAATTGGATAAATTTGGATTTCCCCTATATAGACTCTTCATTTTTGAAGCCACACACTGCCAATTATATTTTGACAAAGGCTTATGGTCAATGAAGTATCTCCTGACACAGCATTGCAGTATGAAATCTTAAACACCAGATTTTATACCAGGTAACCTGCTTGCAAGAACAAAAGATATTCATGATATTTTAAGCACATGAGAATTCATCATTGATAGAATTTGGTTTAATAAATGAGTACCTTTAACTCAGGCTTAAATTATGATTCAGAAGACAGATGAAAACTGAAATGCAAACTTAATTCACCAAAGAACAGAAAATCCATATAGTGTTAGAATGGCGATATCATAAACTGTCCTATTTGTAATTCTTTGAGTTGTAAATACAGATAAGTTCTTTTACGTCCAATATAAGAAAGCTCTACACATGAGAGCTCAAACGGAGGAAAACAAGCCTTCATGGCAATTCCTGTCAGAAACCATTAACTTCCCCTGCCAAAAAAGCCACTGTTGTAGCTGAAACAATCCCCCAGAATACAGTTCACCAGTTAGAAAGAATGGCTGCACACTTATCACAGAATTCCTCTGCTAAGATTTCACACAGTGCTGAGACGTACAGAAATGCCTATAGATAAATTTTCCCATTTTGCTGCTGTGGGTGGACAAACCCATGTAAGCAGCACTATTAGAGCTGCTGTATGATCAAAATTGCCTTTTGTATTAATATAACTGCAGAAGCTGAACTTATAGGGGTGGATGGAGAAAAATATAATTTCTGGAATTAGAACATCTTATTATATATTTGTACATCAAGAACTGCCTAGCAAAAGGAAAGAAAGTCCAAGCTGTAATAACACTGTACATAAAAGGCCTAGACTATTTTTGATATCCCTAGATATTACATACGGCCAAAGTTAATTAAAAAAATCATTAATAGAATCTTCTCAAAAAGCTGCCTATCCTAACTAGGCAAAGGAGAGAAATACCCAAAACTTCTACATCAATCTTGTCCTCCCAGAGTACTGGCAGTAGACTGAAAGGAGGATGAAGAGACTGTTTTCCCACAAATGTATGGAAAACAGACTCCTGATGCCATCACCAGGAAATACATACATCTACTGGAAGACAGATAGGTGACATAACCAGAAAGAAATTTCTTAGTTCAAGGATCACTCAAGCTGATCTATACCGAACAAGCAGTCTACAAAATATTAAACTGGCCTAAAAATTAATTGCACTCAGGAGGAAGAATTTTATTCATCCAGATTAGTTACTAAAATGCCTGCAGGAGGTAGATATATTCTTTCGCTAGAAATTAAATAAAAATATGATTCCAAGTGTCATGCTTTGAACATATAATCAAAACTCCCATTACCAAAACTTCCATAATTAACTTCCTTAAAAAAATATCAGCCAGTGTAATTTTGTGAAGTATACAAAAAAAGAGTTGACAAGAGGAAAACCTAGTTTTATACATGACAGAGGTATTCAGTTAACCTGGGTAGATATGACTGATTTCATTACAGTATGCACACATTTTCCAGTAACTTATGAGGAGTAATAAGCTACAAAAACACGCTAAAACATCAACAGACTTAGCAAGGTTTATCAGCTGCAAATGAGAACACTTATACTTGATGGACACCAAGTCCTACAACCAAAAAGTCTTCAAAACAAAGAAGTCTTTCAAAGATGTTTAAGCTACTGCTTTTACAACAACAATATCAATGCACAACTACTTTGATAAGGAAATTCACAAAACACAACCCACCACTTTTAATTCTTAAATTTTCTTTTTGAAATTCAGTCACTCTTGTTTTTTTATGAGACATCCATTCAAAAGACACTAGAGAAGTCAAATAAGCAAAATGAAAACGAAGATTTCATTATCTGATCCTGACTATCATTTCAATCCATCTTTAAGACTTCCAGTATATTGGGGCTGGAAAATTAAGTTGGTGATACTTGAAAAACAAAATGTTACAAACTGACAGATTTTCTGCTTCTTACAAAGACTGCACAATACTGTATCAAGAACATTAAATTTTTAAGCAATCCTTCCACACAGTTTACAAACCTGTGCACTGTCTGTTCCTAGACACCAAGGGTCTTTTGTGATATCAACGTGTAAAACCTCAGGGACTTTACAGCATAGAAACAATCCTCCAGTTTTATTCTACACTTTTGATGACTAAACTGAGCAGCCTCAGACAGTGGAAGCAATAATTTAAAAAAATAAATATGTCTAGTATTTGGTTCATTACTGTTGGGTTTTTTAAACTGTTTGCAACTACACTCTGATTTTGATCACATTTCTAACTACTAGTCCTTAAAAGCACAACATGCAATTGAGCAGCAACAATCTAAAAAATGTAAATGTTAACTGTAGGAGTGAAAACATCTAAAAAAATATATATAGGATGGATGCTTAATGACAACTGTAAATTTGGCATACTTCTGATGATCCACAGCCAGAGATGCAAATGAGACTGAGGTGTGCAGTCAGTTCTCAGAAGTCATTGTCATGACAGGTTTTTAAATATTAGGAATTTTAAAATTCAAACTAAAAATAGAGAGGAAGAAGGAGACAGAAGACAAAAATTTGGAAATTAATTTCTAAGTCAACAATAACATTATCACAATCAACTTGCAAATGAGGTTAAGAAAGTCTTCCGAATGTTTTTACTGCAATGGAACTAGCCCATGATAAATCTATGAAACTATTATAAAAGTATCTAAACCATAGGTAACTGACACTTAAATCTGTGTCTTGCATAAATCACACATTGCTACACACCAGTTATATGCTTTCCATGGCAGAAAAATGATGAGATTTCACATAAAACACTAAAAGAAACAGTTCTCCACACCAACATGCAAAGTGCTGTAAAAGAGGTCTACTTGAAGACCTCTTCAAACTGATTGCACACAAGTGTGAACTCTATTAGTATATAATCAGCTTCATGAATTTCACTGTATCACTCATCTTAAATTAGACTTAACACAATCAATAAGAAAAGTTTCTCCAGAAATACCTGCAAACAGCCTCTCTTAGCATGAAATTAAAGTCAGGCTCCTGTGAATAGGCGCTCCTGGGGATACTCCTCTTGTGCATGTTCCGGGACATTGCCAGTTCCTTTTTCTGACTTGGACAAATGACTTTCCACAAAAGGCTACTCAGGAACTGAGCTGCTTTTTAAAAAAGCATTAACATGGCCCCACACTGTGCAGTCAGAGACTCTTCTGCATGAAGCCTTCATTACTCATACATTTCAAATCTGTTGCATAGCACACGGGACATCAAAACTAATCATTCTGTCTGGTCCTCTGTTTCAAAGTCTGCGGAGCTACCGTTTCCACTTGCTAGTAGGGAAAACAGGCTTTTTCTTCACCACATGTTTGCTAGTGTCTGACCTACATCATGAAGAAGAATGAATCTTCCACTAATCCACATCCTAATAGCCAGACTTCCTTAAACCCCAAACAGGAAAGCAAGGCATGTGACCAGAAGTATTACTCCTGCCCCCACCTTTTATTTAATATTCTTGCTCCTCAACTTCTTTTTCATATCCTTTTGTTCTCTTTGCAAAAACATACCAGAGTGAATTAATGACATTTATAATCATTTACTACAATCAAAAATTGCAAAGACCTGATCTGCCAGTACTCTGTTTATCAGAAAGCTTGGTATCTCTGTTGTCATTTTTAACACAATAAACTTTTAAAATCAGCTTTAACAGAACTCAATCAGAATGTGCTTACGGTAAGTAATATTCTGTACTGGACCTGCAACTTGTTTATTGAAATACCATCATCTATGCCACATCAAATTTTGATACCCACAATTACACAGTGGATTTTTTTTTTCTTTCCGAAGATTTTCTTCTTAAGCTGATTTGAGAGCCTACAGACTTACAGCACCATGTAACTGAAGCTTTCACTTTCTCAATTAATGAGAAGAGTGATGCAGACTGAAAACTCCATAACACTGGACATGCATCTTTGGAAATGTGTGTCAGGTATTTCTCAATTTAGGGTTCTCCCCTCCTCCTTTAGAAAAAAAAGAAAATATTTGTATATCAGTAGCATACTGGTGGTTCCAGTTTGGAAATTCAGATTATTTATCCACAAGATACATGAAAACAGGGACTGAAATCCTCATCTCGGAGACCTACCAGGTTATCCAGCTCTCAAGTCCCACAGCTGCACTGCCCAGAAGAGCTCCTGATGATGCCCCAAGTACATTTGCTGCATCAGAAGCCCATGCAAGCAAGACCCATGGTGAACACTGTAATGAAATCAAGACTTTTCCCTCTCAATCCTTCACTCCACTCCTAAAAAAGGGTGACAAACCGAAGCCTTCTGCCCTCCCACCCTCATATTTCCCCCCCAAAACCCACACAAACATTTATCAGGTTGCAAGTGTAGCCTGTTGATGAAGTTATTTTCTTAAAGGAGAGGAGACCTAGCTGTAAGACCCTTTTCTACCCACGTCCCACTGGCAAATATGATTTTGTTGTTGTAAAACTCCTGGCAAAGCTCTTCTGTTCTGAACACCCTAAATCTTAAAGAACCATCATCAAACCTAAATTTTTGTGAGAAATGTTTGGCCTTGCTTTGTTTTTGAAAACGCTTTTTCAAAATTTTATTTAAAATTCTTGGGAAGAAGCATTTTGGTATTTGCTTCCTTACTAAGCACGAGCTATGTCAATTCATCATTTTTGATTCTGGAAAGGGAGACAAGACATACAACGTTTCTTCCCTTTTCCTGCATTAAGAAATAAAGGATAGATAATATGATATTAATCTTTTTTATTTAATCCCAATGCACTTATGAAATGTGATATAATTTACAGAAAAATCAGCAATGTTTTGGTTTTGTCTATAGAGCAGAAATAAATACAATTAGCATAAGAATTGGCTAGAACTTTTTAAACATTAGATTAATGCTTAAAATAAAATATATTCTCATCTACTATATGAGATCACAAAATCACTGGCCTGCTTCAATTTAAGCATGATAGAACGAAATCACATCCTCAAAAGAATTAGTTAAACACCCTTAATCCTTCATCTTCTAAATCCAGCCCTACCTCTCAGCCTTCATATTGTTTAATCTGAAGAGTAAAGAGGACTGTCATCTCATTCCCTAAATTCCACAATGATTAACTCTTTAAAATGAGAATGTAAGGCACAAACTAAAGATTCAAAGTGATTAAGATTCCACATTCAACTCAGACAGTGTTTTTAACTAGAAATGTGCCTAAACTTTGCTAAACAACAGGAAATACATAGCAAGTATCAGTCTCTCCTGGATGCAAGAATTATAATACTGGCCATTCAGAAACTCAGCTGGGTGTTTAAAGTGAAAGAGAATCCAGATATTAGTCAGTATGTATTTATAAAATTAATCTAAGAACAAATATGTATAAACTGAGCAGCATTGTATTTACAATATGAGCAGTAAGAGCAGTTCAGTATAGAACAGCCATGCCATAGCAACAGTTGGACAGAACAGCTGTTCTACAGTGGGAAGGATCTGATTGTGGAAGGATTATGTGCCATGATTGCTTCTGACAAGGTGGTGGATGAAGCCTCTTGGCCTAATTTTAGGCCCTAAAATTTATGGGCAATCAATACCTGTCAGATAAGTAGAGCAAGTCAAGAAAACGGAAAGAGTGAGCTAAATTATCAGATTATAGTAGGAATTACAAATTATTCTACACCACACACATGATGGTTCGTATTTATAACTAGATTAATATCCATATTAAAATGACAGATTATTGTAAATAAAGTCCCTGTGTATTTTAGCTTTAAAACTTTATTAACTACTTAATAACCTTAATAAATTGGAAAGGAGGGTTCCAAAGAACCTAAAGAAAATAATGAAGCAGTGAAGTTTTTCTCAGTGCATGGCATTTCATTTCATTAGAACTCCATCAATGCCAATACTGCTCCAGTAGCATGTGCCAACCTAATGATAAAAGGCTATTTTACATTTTTATATACTCCAGATGGCAATGATTCAGAAAGAATCTCACTTCTTAGTTCAGCAGGATTAGGAAACCTCTTACAACCACCTCAACCGACATTTCTCATCCTGCCAGCACTACAATGGATCACAACGCATGTGTTTCACATTTCAGTTGTCAGTATAATTGTGTCATTACAAACAGACTGATTGAAAATATACATATAGTGCTGCAATAAACACTAAATATGTCACAAAATATGCAACAGAGGGCTCACAATGAAATGCAGGCAAGTCTGCAATGGGAAAATACTGCTTGTTATTTTGCAATGCTATAAATTTCAGCAATTCAGTACATGCCAACAAGAGCTGAATGAAACCCAGAATATTTAAAGTATTTTTACAAGAATACCCACTAAAGTATGAAACTAGTGAAACCAGTGACCCATCATTCTTTTCGGTATACACTAAAATTGTCTTCAACAAATATTTCAGAAGCAGATCCAAATGGCCTCCATGAAACTCAAATATTTTTTTTAAAAAAAATCTAAGTTTCCCTCATTCTTTCTTTAAGGTTCTACAGTAAATTCACACCAATCTAACATACTCTGCCACTACTCGTTCCTCCATACTTTTGGACAAAATGAGCTCTTTTCTCTGGGAAGGGTTGAGACTAAGATATAAGCACTGAACTGGACAGACATTTGCCTTCTAAGGAGGACATTGATAGTTGGATTGTTTTTTAATTTTTTTTCTCTTCAGTTTGAGCATACAGGCATAGTAGCAGCAGACATTTACAGTACTTGAGAAGATTAGGGAATACTTTCTCCTGAACAGAATTCACATGCTGAGATACACTTGCATTCAACCAGTCCAGGAGAGGGATCTCCACTGCAGACCACTTTTAACAGAGATCTGCTTTGATATACCAGAATTGCAACTGCAATTTTGAAGTCAGTCAGCTCCCCAGCTTTTTGATCTGCTGATTACCTTGCTCTGCCTCACCTGCCTTTCAGAAAGCAGTACAGGCGGTCAGAATTTTCCAGTTTCTTACTTATTTTTCCAGTAAAAAGGAAGCCTTACGCAAAGGCTTACGGTTACTTGCTTATCACCTATATGTGATCTATACATGATTAGCTTTCCTATGGTTAGTAGATACAAGCTGGAAGGAATCTGTCAACAGAAGACAAATGGAACACAGTAATAAACCCACAATCACCTCAGTGCCTCTAAAAAGGCTTTAGGATGAAGGATGAAACCTATAACTAAAGACAGAAAAAGGTTACCTTCTGATCAGGTGAGACAGTATATCAACCCATGCCACATTCATTCAATTAATAGACTCTGCAGCTTGCAAACACCGATAAGGGCACTACAACTTAATGATCTAATCTGTATTCCTAGGGAATGAAAACTGAGTTCAAAACACACAGTCTACTTGGATTTCCAATGCAGGCAGAACGTACTGGCAGGAAAAACTGGACAATCAAATCCCACAAGTATAGAAGAACAAAAAGGAGGTTTAAAAAAGCTTGCAGAAAAAGGTATGTCAAGGTCTAAAATACAGCACAACCTCTTGTGCCAAAACAAAAGCCTACAGAAATTTCTGTTCCCAAGCCTCATTGTCTCCCACCCCCTAACCGCTTTTCTCATGACAAATACAACTCTCCCTCGGCACGCCACTTCTTCCCTCCTATCTGGAAAGGTGGTGAAAACCCAGAAGAGTAAATTCCCTTATCTTGAAGAAAGCAATTGAACTGGGATTCAGTTATCATGAAACAGAACGATGCAAAAGAAAAATCTTCTCCGTGGTGTAAGTAAACTAAGCGTGTGTATCAATAGCCTAAAATACTCAATGTTCTCTGTGATGTGACTTGTTCCGAACAGGGTTGGTAGTTTCTCTGTATCCTTTTGCAGCATATCCTTAGTTATCTGATTGTCACAAGAGGAGCTCACTGTTTTATGCAACACAGTTTTCTATTGACATCCTTCAGACAACGTTTTCAGAATAATCTATCCATAGTTATTATACTGCATGCTTCAAAGATAATGGATGCTTTCTGAAATATGTATTTAATTAATGCTATTTAATACACAATTTGACTGAAGGGTAGCAATGCCCAATTCGTAAAATTTGAGATTATCAGGCAGGAATTAAAACCATGTTATACTGAAACGATCATTCAAATCAATCTACATTTTCTTACAGTATCTGCAAACGGAAGCACACATTACGACCAAAGATAATCACATCAAGATTTTTGGCAGCCCTTTACAATAAAAGCTATCTGCAATAGTAGACAGTAATTGTTACTAAATTGTAGCAGAATCCCTACGGAGTCAGGAATTATAACCATATTAGTCATATAAATTCAGTGTGATTAATGACACTGCAACAAATATCAAGATTTTAAGCAATAAATCCCTTGCAAGCAAAGCCCACAGTAATTACTTAGGTCCGTTCCTGCCATAAGCCAGATATAGTTGACTCTCATTGTTGCATTTTTAGTGCAGCCATCTAGCATCTTTCAGCACCAATCAGCCCACCAACTTTCCTTATTTAGTTTGAATCATGTCAGATGACTTAAAACTGTAGCATTTGTCCTTCAATGCCTTCTTCCTCCTTAAGAACAGAAATGCCCATTCCTTTCCAGGGGCATTCCCTCTGCTAAGTCTAGATCCAAACTCAGTGAGAATCCGAAGCCTTTCCTTCAAAGAGGAGTGAAGCAAGACATCACAGCTGTTCTTACTGATACTGATGGACTAAAATGAAGCATCTTTTCTTTTTTAAATCTCATTTTTCCTTTAAGCAAGCTCCTTTACATATGTCAAGGAAAGGCACACCCAACATCCATGCAGCTGAAACAAACTTCTTATGCCTTCAGGGCATAAAGCCCTGAAGAACCTGTAGAGTATCTAGCAAAATGTAGTATCAGAGTAAGGGATGAATAATTAGAAGAACTAGGTCTGTAAGTCCATACAAGAAAAGCAAATCCCATCCTGTTGTCTTAATGTTTATCATATACTCTGAGAAACAAAATTCCCAAAACTGTTTGCACCCAATACAATAGCTTTTCAGCTTTAAATATACTCACCGCAACTTTTAATACTCGTATTTGAAATGTGCTCACAGAAGAAAATACACACCCAAAACATTTTGATAAAAGAAAAAGATTAAAACTAAATTTTTAAGTTGCTCTGGCCAATTTTGAGCACTGAAAAACAAACGAACTGCTGCATGACCTGTTACATTAGAACAATACTGTGGAATAATTACAAATTCTAAGATAAAATTAAAATTACCATAATAATTCCCCTGTGAAACAATCCAATCTATGCAGACTACAAATTGCTAGTAGGTTGAAAAAATGTATTGCCACCTCAAGTCATGCAGATAAATTGTTCTATTTCCATTAGCTAGTGTAGGTACTTAAGAGGTTAGCTAGAGCAGGATGATAAACTGGTTATTTTTACAAATTACGTATTGGTCACATTTAAAGACCAGCTCTTTACTTGCACACCTGCATTAGAAAGTCAGCTATGCAAACTGTGAGTAAAGATGATCCTACAACAGTTTCTCAGAGAGGATCACAAAAGTCCCATTCTACAGGGCCCACTTTTGGATATAACAGGTGATACGAAGTCAGGACATCTTTGTGCACATTTTCCTATGCTGTTGCATGCACCATTTCCATTAGAGTACTTTAGAGAAAGCCCTTTTTCCTCCCTGCCTCATACACACATGAAAAACAGAAAACCTTGCTTTGAAATCTAAGACAATGGATTCCCCTGTTATTCTACTCAGAGAGAGAACATCTGGGATTTCATGCTCTCATCCCCTGTACCACAAATCTGTACATCTATACTATTTAAGGCACCAAACTCCTCCAAGGTACCCAAAGCACTCCCTTTCTTCTGCCTTTAATGACAGCAGAAGGCACACCAGTATCTTTAAAAGACTGAGCACTTTTCTGGATCAGATATTATCTGCTTGCAATTAGAATGGGAGTGTAGGCTCCCTGCTTTAGTTTGTTGTAAAATTGTAAAGGCAAAATTTAGACTCAGTCAACCAATGATCCTTTGAAGATTCCAATCATGCTTATAAAAGAGAAGTACCACTATCAAGATCATTTGGTTTTATGTCAGCTTTTTAATCATAGTATTCTCTCATGGTTTAATTTGCTCTGCACCTACCATCATCAATCTAAATATACACCACTGCCCATTAATTATACATTTACAGTTTATAACACAACTTTTATAGTATAGAAAAATTATTAATACAAGCCAGATCAAGCATCTGACAGAAAAACAACCACAAAAATTCTGATTATAAACTCATGCTTCTCTCTGATCCATTAGTAAAGAGAAACAGTCTATAATCTGCAAATCGCATATCAGATATGGCTTTTAAGTATAGGCTTACCACCATATCACAAAAAGAACCACAAGTGTGGTGGTATCAGCAAATGAAAATGAGATAAATCCATGTTATCCGGGTATTGACTTAAATCCAATCATGGAATCAGAGGATCAGTCTTAACTAACATTATACATACTGATTTTAAAAATGTGTCTTTTTGACTCTCCAAGAGAACTGCTTACTTTCAAGAATATAGTCTCAAAGCATGGACAGCACATGTATGCCTGGCACGAGCATACGTAAGACCACCAGTTGTGAAAGGGACATGCAATGGAGGTTTCGAACATTCCTGTCATTTCCATTTCACATCCTCTCCCTTCCCAGGAAGGGGTAATTGATAAAAGGTACCATTGTACAACATTACAGGGAAACAGAAGACTTCAAAGAAAGACTGAGTCAGTGTGTTGGGGTAGGAAACAACTCTGGGAGACAATGCTGTAGCTCAAACCAGACTGATGCTTTTAAAAAGTCTTTAAATTTACCAGAATCATCCATGACAGACCCTAAGGTAGCATCTGTTCATTATCAGCTTCCTTCTTGCCTGTTCTCGTTACCTAGTTTAACTTCTCTAATCATTCTACTGGGACATAATTTCCATATACATAGATCTCTTTGAATTATTGGATTCAAAAATGTAAATGACAATGCTGCTTCACAAGTGACTCTCTGTAGTATATCCTACTGTAAGGATTCCAGATCTTTATCACTGTGTTGTCCTTCTCTCACAGGATGCAGCATCTGATTCGGGCCATGTTCTAACTTCAAAAGCTCTTCAAGAGAGATACTTGTTAACCACAGAGCATTGTTAACCACAGCAGTTCTTCTCTGAGTACATTAACTTTAATAAAAAAGTCTTCCTGGAAGAGTTTCTTAGAAGCTCAGAGCACAGGCAACTGAACTGAACACGGTGACAATTGCTTACTCTTCTTCATGAAGACTTGTGGAATCGTATCTAAATTTTATTCACAACAGATCAGTCTAATCTTCTGTGGACAATCTCTTAGTTATATGTGAGCAGATAGCACTTCTTTGGACTTCACTCATTCTTCAACTGCTGACACATATGATTGATTGTCAGTGGTTGGCTGACAGTTGGTGCCTGTGAGTATGACCAAGAAATCCTGGCTGAATCTGCTTATCTTAATTCTTTAACTGGTTACCCTTCACATTCTGTCTTGTGAGCTCAGATCGTCCTTGTGAATCTTTATTAGTGTATGTGTGCTATTATTTTCCTTCAGGGAAGACTAAGACATAACAGCTGTTAAGCTTTCTCATCTATTATATATCCTTCTATCCTCTTATCCCCCACATGATTTTCTGTTTAAAATTATTTTCATCCTTTTATAATCTTGTAAAAATGCCTCACTTGTATGTATATATATATATATCTATATATATCTCATACCTCCAAATAAAAAGGTGACTTAAGTGTAAAGGAGTTTGGTCTTTCACATAGAGGAGGTAATCATGCATGGGAGCATCTAGGCAAGCTATGAAGAAAAGGTGACTAGAATCTTCCAGTGTAATCAGGTCAGGTTCTTTCCTAAAAAAAGGCTCAGAATTAAGGATGTAATGTTAAAAGAAAATATATTAAAAAATGTTCTTTTAGATCACAGATAATTCATATAAAATGGCTTGACTTGAGGAAAAAAAACAAATGAAAGGAAAATAAATGATTTCCTGCTGATCTTTGCAGATCTTTTTCTGGCAGATCTGCTGGTCCTTGGAATTATGGCATCTGTCACATCTAGCAAAGGAATCTTTTTGTTAAATATATGAAGGAATGTGCTGGTTTTGAGTAGTCTCTTTACCTTATATGGCAGCAAAGAATTGCAGGACAGCACATGACACATCTGTGACTGTCCTAATTTCCCCAGTTCCACAGGAAAGAAACAGTCAGTCCTTAAACTTTGCGTGTTCCAATGCAATTTTAAAAATACATCCATAAGAACAGCAAACTAGCAATAGGTAACAGAAGTCCTCCTGACAACCACAGGTCCTATCTACCTTGAAAACATCTTACCATACCTGACTGCACCACTCCTAGATAGCAACACTACTCAGTAATAGAACTGAGCTCCTATATCAGCACTGTCCTTTCATAAATCTAAACATGTTTTACGATGGAGAATTATCTGTAGCTAGAAATACCTGCAAAAATATACCTATTACTGTACAAAATAAAATGCAGAGAGCCATGAAATTTGACAGGTACAGGATTTCACAGTACATAAACACCAAACATGAACCTCAATCTCTTTAAACAGCAGCAGCAAGGGAGTCTGCAATTTCACCAAAATGAGGTTTCCACTGTCCTCCAACATAAAAGGGTCTGTAAAGCCAATCACCATATCTGCACAGGAATCCCTGCTCTCACTCTCGAGCACAATGTTATTTGGCACATGCTTCCAGGAGCTTCCTTCAACACCAGTGAGGATCTCTTGCTTTGGGAATGAAACAGCCACATAATAAAAGAGAGTTTGTTTGGTCAGGACCATGACATGGGGCTGCAGAGAACATTCAAACCACCTTTCTACTACATAAAAGTAAGGCTTGGAGGAGATCACATGCTGTGTGTGGACCTGCATATGGGCATTGGAAACCTACTGCTACATTGTGGTGAAGCTGTTGATATGTTGTTTTTATGTTAGGCTCTTGGATGTTTTAAAGTGAAAGGATAAACCAAGGGCTTACGCTGTAACCTAGTACTACTTTGGTGCTAATCCATTACATTATGTAAAGGTAAAAAACCCACTGTATCCTATGAAATTGTAGTGCTAGCTAGAACAGAGGAAACAAAGTATCATTTCATGCTCTGATAAATCAGTAAAAGGCAATAAATGCAACCTTCCAGAAATACAAGTATGACGCATATTGTCAGCATATAAATAAATACAAACGGAACATGGGATTTTCTGAGCACACAGATAGCCATGATTCCATCTGTGGAAGATAAAAATTACCTATTTCCCTGGACCCCTTGAAAGAAGCTTTCAGCAACTACGAGCTGCCATGAAACACCACCACATGATTTACTAGTGCATTGGGTACTGAAATAGGGCTGGCTTTTAGCGTAGCTTCAGCGCCTGAAGAGTCCACAGAAGATGAGGAACTGCATGTACCCCTGCGTGCATCTTTAATAATGCCTGAGGCAAAGCAATCCATTGCTCTCTAAAAGCGTTACGTAAGTCAATATACATCATGCAATAAAGTCTGCTGAAACTTCTCTTCCTTGCATGACTTCTGTGTTTGGAGCTTACCCTGGCTCTCCAGCTCTCTGCAGTCACTCTGACCTGATTGTTTTAACTCTTTCTCAGCTTCTGCATGGAAATCCGTGTTTCAACCTGATGGTTTCTAACATGAGAATGAGAACTGCAGTTCTTGAAGAAAACTGAGATACATTCTTTGAAGATATTTCTCATGTGTATGTACTTTCAAACCCATCATATTCATACATGGAACAGAAGAGTGGAAAAAATGAAGCCTAGTATGAAAAATTATAAAATCTATTTTTTTCTTCTTGTTGGTTAAACAACTGGAAATCAGCATATTTAGTCCAAAGTAGCCCATGAACTCCACACACAACTTGAGGCAACCTCCTCTTTGGGCTTAATTTCATAGGTTTAGTAAAACCACTCCTTTATTTTCTGCTAGATGAAAACTATTCACACAAAACCTCCTTGATCTTACTTAAAATAGCGCTTGACACTTCTGAGCAATGTTTAGAGATGAAATATGTACCAAAGTGTCGTACACGCACATAAATAAAAACACTAATATACTCACCCCATCACCGTTAATCTAAAAGAAACTTCATCCTTTTACTCTGTCAATTCTAATCAAAAGACAAGATCAATATCCTAAGCATTAAGTCAAAGCCCTAGTAAAACAGCATTCACACCACGTCCTGAGGCTCAGCAAGTCCAGTCAAGAGCTAAGCAGTCCTCCAGTGAAAGCACTCTGCCCAGCGCAATGAGAACAGCAGCTCCAGAACGGGTGCCTGCAAAGCAAACATCAGCCCTACCTCCTACACCAGACACCAGAGATGCCCCCCAGCACCCTAAGCTCTCAGTGGGAGGAACCCCACGCTGGAGCAGGGGAAAAGTGTGAGAAGGAAGGAGCAGCAGAGATGATCTGATCACAGCAGTCCCCACACCCTTCCTACCCCTGCCAACCATGCTACTCAGGGCAGGAGGTACGAGAGTTAGGAGTGAAGGAATGAAGTTGAGCCTGGTAAGAAGGGAGGGGTGGGGGAAGGTTTAAATAGTTTTGCCCTTGTTTCTTGTTATCCTTCTCCACATTTAATTGGCAATAAATTAAATTAATCTTCCCCAATTGAAGTCTGCATTCCCCTTGATGGTAATTGATGAGTGATCTCCCTGTCCTTATCTCGACCCATCAGGTTTCTTCTCTCCTTATTTTCTCCCCCAGTCCTGTTAAGGAGGTGGAGTGAGAGAGCAGCTGGGTGGGCACCTGACAGCCAGCCGAGGTCCATTCACCACAACATGTTTGAAGATGGACATCTGATAGTCAGCAGCAAAGGAGGCACTGGGTGTGCGAGTGAGACGTGCACCAGACATCTAGCACTTTCAAGTCAGCAAGTTGTGTTTCATACTTTGCAACATTTCACACAGCCACATCTAATAAAATCTGGCAGTATCTGAAAACATGGGGCAGGATGACAAGGTAAGCCTTTGATATCAACTCTATCTTTGTGACAATCTTCCTCACCCAGTAACCCCACATCCAGGCCACTCAGGGAGGACGGTAAGAGATTACTGCAGAACTACACAAAAGAGAAGAGGAAAACTGTAGACAGCTCCTTCTGTAATCTTCTGAGATGAGGAGTGAATTTCCACATAGTATTTTACTCGTCCCTGCTATGGTAAAATAAAAGGAATACCATCAGTGGCTGCCAGGAGAGCATTTTAATCTCCCCAGAAACTAGATTAAAATGTTATTAATAGTTTAAATCAGTATTCAATGGGCATTAGACAAAACGACTGCCCACAGGGGCTACTGAGGTGTCCTACTGGTTTATGCCTTTCAGACAGGGTCTCTGTTGTATATAGATTACCAGTCACGGCAGAAAGGCCACTGGGGTGCAAGCAGGTGGTGACCTCCAGATCAAGCAGATGTGATAGCATTAGAAATTATGATGTGATGATGCGACATCAGCACGTTGATGCAATGCAAAAGATCTCTTTATCACAGCTGCTAGGAAAATTGTCATTATTTCCACTCACCTGCTGACAAGCCAGAATAGAGCAAGGAGAATTAACAAGAATTGGAGAAACCACGTAGGATATGCTTAAACCAACAGCCACGCGGTCCTTTTATGCGAAGTGTTATCAGATTTGTAGTAGTCATTTTTCCCCTTGTCAGAAGTGACAGGCTTAACCCTACGGTCAGTATTAATGTGAGGGGAGCGCTGAAACACAATATAATGAGAATTGCACTCATCCTATTTGCAGGACCCTGGCAGATCAAACAAGGACCATTTCCTACTTTTCCAATAACATCCATTCTTAAAAGCCTGAGGCAGTTTTCCAGTCACAGACATTGATACCTATAAACAAGATCATCTTAACTGAAAGAATTTTTGAAATTTACCCAAAGGGGATTTGAAGATTTGATGCTAGCCTCTTCAATTACTGCTTATATATATGCACTTTACAATAGTGTGCATATTGAATTTGTTTCGTTTAGACCAAAACAGTAATCAAAATAACTTAAGGAAAGCTACCTCCTTTACTGCTTTAACATTTAATCCCAGTTTGGAGTCACATGTACCGTATGCACTCAACAGACCACGATTTCTATTGTTTCCTGATGTACAGGAGAGAAATGTAATCAATTTATGCTGTGTGTATTAGTGTACTTTTCAGAGTGATACTATAAATCACACCTACTGCTTCGGGCAGGGTTGTTCATTTCTGCTCCTACTGTTATAGGAAGATGCTGAAAGGAGAAAAAGCACAGCTGAAACCAAGAACGAGGACATACATGAGACACAGAATATTTTCTTCTCCAATGTCCAAGATATAAGAAGTTAGCATGAGTAATCAAAAAAAAAACCCCTACAAACCAAGCAAACACAAACCAAACCAAAAGGAATTAACCTAATTTCCTCCAAAGCTGGTTAAAGAGACACCAGGCATAGTATTAACCTACATGGTGAGCCGCCAGTATATACACGACAACTGTCAGCAATCAAAATGGGAAAGTCAGACTGCACGACACTGTCTTGGAAAAACCTGGGCTGATAGGTATTTATAGGGTTAATCTTTGTGCGTCTCTGCAACCTTCATCTATACATTATCATGCCAAAAAGGGTCTCATAGAATTTGACAGAACAGCTGCAGCAAAGCAACAGATCTCAATGGTTTTGAGAAAGAAAACAAGAATTTCACCTCAAGGTGAGATTATACTAAGGCAATTCAAACTAACTTCATTCAACTATAGTGTAAAATCCTAGCTTTAGCATTAAATGGTTTTACCGCAGGATCTTTCCACCCATTAAATATACTCACCTCCAATAAAATCAGAAAACAAATTTTAAACTACATGGCTACACCACAGTACAACTCTGGCAAAAGAAATTTGGGTTTAAAAGTTCTTTCTCCTTCTACAGCAACTGTCACATATTTATCAAACTACCACTGTGTCAATTTTAGGCTCTGGCAGATTTATACAGATGTTAAGAAAGAGAACTTCGATTTATTTCAGGCTCCTAGCCTGGAATATTGCTTACTTGGTAAGAACAGAAACGTCAATCAATAAAAAGCCCCTTGGCTTCTGAACTCCTCAATCCCAAACTATATGCTTATATGACAGATTAGAAGTTTTCACACAATTTCAGATAGGAATAGGCAGCTTTCCCCTCCTGATTACAAAGGTCAATTTACAGCTTTCCACAAACTATCATGTTTCATTCTTTCAAAGATGCAGAGAATATATTTTGACATGCAAAGAAACATACTCCAAATCACAGTTTAACCTACTGCATTGCATGTGTATGTAGGAATGTCTACGTAAATCCATCCAGTTCAGGAATTACACAGATTCAAAGGATTTGTGTGATAATATATGTTCTTACTTTAGTCTCTCTGCATGTGAAAGACACATCATTTGGGCCCAAAGTATTACTCTCTAGCCATCTTCTTCCAAAGTACTTCTAGTCTGCTTGATTTTAACATCTCCTCCTATCACCACCAGTCTTGTCCCATTTAATTGTTCTTAAATTAAGAAAAAAGTCTCAAATCCTTCAAACAATACAGAAGCTCCAAGCAGTGCAAGATCATCCAGCTGCCAGTTTCATTACTTGCTTAACAGGGTAAAAAAAAAATACACTTGTTTAGGGAGAAAGCCTGTTTGCTTAAGCAAATATCTTCATTTTCTACTAAACATAAGAAAAAGTAACCTCTAATATTCATCACAACAAATATCACATTTTAAAAGCAAATGAAGGATTTAAGTGATGCATTCTCTGCATTCTCTTCCTAGCATCTGGTCCTACCCTAAAATAAAATCATAGCCCGATAAAGCCAAGTGCAGTTCTCAGGTGCCATTAATGAAAAGTGATATTTAAGTTTGCCTTCAAACAGCACAGCCAGCATGCAGACAGCCTTCCCAAGAACATCAGACTGATTTAGACGGCGTTCACCTTTATCTAAATGAAAGGTACAAAAGTAAGGAGACAAACAACTTTAATCCGAAGAACTTGCATCCCTCTGGTTCTTGATAGATCAAAGCAAGCTAGACCACAAACAGCAACGGGAGAAAAAGAATGGATTAATTTGAAGATAGTGGACTTAAGGGATACTAACTAATAATGTAGCTATTCTTTTCAGCAGCACTGTAGAACTGAATCAGACTACCACAGTTTCACAGGAATAATGAAGGGTTATCCTGAAAAGATATGAATATGCAACAGTTCAAATTTTACCAATTAACTGGGTGTACTACTCTGGAGACTGGTTTCCTCTCACCTCTTCTCTTTTTTTCTTAATCAGGGCTGCACCATCTTTAAAGTTTCAAAGGCTTCTAGTTACTGTAACAATAATACTGTTCTAAATTCAGGGCCTCAGGAAATTCTTCCATAAACAAAGATTAATATGTAATAGAGCAAAATATGCTAACCAGGAATACTCACAGGGTGGATTTATTTTGTGTATATTGCTCAGGGAGTCTCATCAGAATAAGTAAAAATTGAAAACGAAGATCACAGAACAAGAACAACAAACTAAAAAAGAAATGTCCTTAGCATTTTTAGCAAAAGAATTTCAGACTTATCTGAACACTTTGATAGTTTTTTTAAAATCTCAAGAAAATTAATGAAAATCTTCCAAAACCAAAATAACATATCAGAACAAACTTTATTATTGCTATTAATGGCTTTTGCAGTGTTGCCTAGAAACCCAGTCTCAGATCAGAGGAGCAGCATGGCAGACACTGAGGGAAAAAACCCACAAAAAATGCCCAACACAGAAAACCCTAAAACCCCCAATGAAAATAAACAAAGAAAAAACACCCCCCACATCTTGTTTTTGCCATATTAAACTGAACTTGAACTTTTCAACAATTCAGGGGCCTGAGGAAATGAGTTAATATTCAGTCTTGATGGAAAATATACAACACAGAATTCCATTGTCTCTTTTGATTTTGTTTTAGTTGTTTTGCTCCTGTCCATGTGACAAAAACAATAAAAAATTCTATTCTATGTACAAGATCCCATCACGCATCATGAAAACAATAAATAAATCAAATCTTTACTGTCACCATACAAATGGTTTGCCTTAAATCCCAGTTCTAAGATGGTTTCCTGGTAAGTGGAGCTCTGTTCTAGCACAGAGTTCTGGGCTAGCCAATGCAGGAAGAGATTTAAAGCATGTCCGAGCAGGATGATTACCCAGCCAGTAAAAGGCATCACTTATTTTTCTTTTATTCAGATTGATCAAACCCATTCTTGTTGGTTAACAGAAACAAGCAACCAAATACTGACTTATAGATGACATGCGCTTTTTTAGAAGTGAAGACCTGTACTTAGAAAACTATTTGGAATCCTAACAAATGCAAAATCTCTACATAGAATGATGGCATAAGCCTTTTCAGTCTTCAGGATGCTAACAATCATTTAGCCAAAAGCCCATCATGTTTACAGAATTTCAGAGGGAGAACAGTTTTTGCTGTAGATTCCATCCATTAAAGCTATCAACAGGTTTTATCAATCTTTTTGCACCAAAATACATTCTTCCCATATTTTGAACATAATTTACTTATATAATATACCTGGAAAACTGTTCTTGCAGCCCACGCATCTGAGCTCTGCTGCGCTCTGACTCCAGTGTCACCTCCCGTAATCTTTTTTCACTCTCAAGTCTTAAATGTCTTTCTTCCTCCAACTCATGTATCAGCTTCTCACGCTGAAAGACAAAAAAAAGTTATTTGTTAATTGTATATAAGACATGCTTTAAGAAAAAAAATATTTAATTTGGGAAAAATTATCAAACAATCAAAACAATTAGCCTAACTATCCAGTCCCATCATTTTTTGCATAGCAATGTTACATAGAAAAGCAAACTAGAGATGGAAAGAAAGCCTTTTGGAATATCCCCGTCATGTTGGTCTACTCTTACTCAGCCCAGACTCACTGAAGTCAGCCTGTTTAAAAACAAACACTCACCCTGTCATTCAAAGCTCTTTTTCTTCACCTCCAATCAAAATGAATGTAAAAAATTACATTTGAGATCTTGCTTGAATGCAGACATGGGAAGCATGAAAAAAGTCAAGAGGAGAACTTGTCACCCAACCCTCAATGTTTCAGTCTCACGAGCAGAGAAGGACCTGCTTCTGCACCACTGGTTTTCTTGTTTTGGCTGAGAGCAGGATCCCTATCAGCAGGACAGAGTCTATTTGAATCCATTTACTGAAATACTATGACAAAGAATATGTTTTTAAAAACTGAGTACCAATCGAACAAATACGAGAGGAATAAATATGTCATTAATCTTACTAATAGTTCTCAAGAACAAATACCATATGGTTGTTGCTAATTCTTCAAACACAGGACCAAAAAATCCAACCTACAACATACTGTGCTACCTGGATAAATCTACATCTGCCATGGCCTAATCTTTTTTTTTTCTTTTAACTTCAGTTTCAGATATAAGAACATCATATAAAAGGGTACCTATTGATTTCAAAACCCTATGAGCAGGAAAATGAACTGAAAAGTTACAAAAAATGCTACTGGAATTAAAAATATATATATACAACCTTCTCCATGTGACCCTGTTAGAAGGAAATTAATTTTTCCTTTTGCATTTAAATGAGGTAACAAATCAATAAAAAAAACCCAAGCCATTTACGTGCTACTACATTATAGTCTGTCAGCAAAGGGGTTCCAATGTCAGGTGTTTAAGAAAAGGTTAAGTCATTGTAAAACTACAGTGGGTTCGCCACCTATATGCTTTGAAAAATTTCTGTGCCCATGGTGCATTTGTAGCCTGTCAGACAGTCTGATGTACTTCCATTGCTGACCTAAATTTTCATGACATACCTGCAAAAATTTCTCTAGAAATTATGCATACAGTTTCATTAGAAAATAACAAAGGTATCTTAGTGTTAAGCCATTAAATGGGGGAGACAGATTTTTTGTACAAGTCTCGCAGCTATAAATCTTACTGGATAATAATTTACAACAGCAGTAACCAAGGGACCCAAAATATGAACATTACCAAGTGAAAAGGGATCTTAAAGACAGTGATAAATAAGCAGATGCCACAAAGGAAGGCTGTAAAGGATTAAATGAAATACCTATATGCTTGTGAAAAAATACGGGGAATTACTCAGAGAACAGTTGGTCATAGGTAATACCTGGAAAACGGAAAACTGCAAAACAAGAAACAAATACTGGAAAATAAATACATTGTTCTAACTAAATTATCTAATTACTCTCCTTACTGTCACACAATCATGTTCTGCCAGGTGCTGAGTAATCCTCAGTTTCTGCCAAGCAAAAAGCAGAGCGCTCAGCACCAGGCAGAAGATACACAGCACCTCCAGTACAGAGAGTACAGCTCACCAAGGATAACTCAGTCTCACGTTATGGGATAAATACTTCAAGCAGTTAGTATTTCTCCAGCTTAGATCCTGTCAACAGCATCTTCAAAACTGTACTGTTCCAGAGGCCCTTGCTGAATACTGTGAGCATCTTCTCTTAAAGAAGCATTTCACTGCTGCTGAAGAGGCATCTAGAGCTTCAGAGTCAGAGAATAGCAAGGAAAGTGGCATAAAGAAATACCCAGTTACCCACTGGGGCTTAAGGCAACTTTCCAGAAGATACTGGTGTCTACAGAAATTGGGCTTAAAACCAACTACTTAACTGTCCCACCAGTAACTGATAAGCACCCTTTGGGCACAACCAGGCAGCGCTATGAACCCCTGAGTGCCCAAGTTAACTGAAAACACTGCGCTGTGCCTCAGGTACCTGATGCAGTAACAGCTTAACCATGTGCTGAGAGCAGAGATTCAGCCATGCCTTCATTCAGCACCGTTCCTGAGCAACGATCTGATTCTGACACAGCAAATAATCTCTGTATGTCTGCTATCCTGACCATGCTCTGGTCCTCAAATAAACCTTCCTTCTACATTAGGTACAAAGCCAGATATCCACAGTGGGGAGAGACAAAACATGAACATAAGGAAGAACTTTTTCACTGTCAGAGGGACAGAGCACTGGAACAGGCTGCCCAGGAGGCTGTGGAGTCTCCTTCTCTGGAGACATTCAAACCCTGACTGGATGCATTCCTGTGTGACCTGCTCTAGGTGGTCCTGCTCTGGCAGGGGGTTGGATTGGATGATCTTTCGAGGTCCCTTCCAACTCCTGACATTCTGTGGTTCTGTGATTCTGTGTGAATTCAGAGAGCAGATGAGAATCCTGTCCCCCACCTCGCTGCTGGGATGTCTTGCAGGCTGCACTCCTGCAGAACATGTGCTCTAGCTACACGCATGGCTACGCTGCTGCTAATCACCATTTTTTCTAATGGACCATTGAATATACAGCAGAGATTCAAAATCCAGACTTTCCTCTACAGGTCAAAGAGCTGCATAAGCTACTTCTAGGCTTCATGTACCTCTTGCTGGCATGTCAGAGGATGCTGTTACTACCATTTACTCCTTCTATTCACGCAGGGAAGTCTGTATTGTCATCCTACACAAAAAGAGCAGCACTTCCACATGATTTTTTTTTCTTTTTAAGAAGAAGAAAGGACGTAGAAATTACCTTAAGAAAGGTACCCACAAACCAACAACAAATTCACATTACAAGAACAAGAACATTAGAGGAATTAAATGCTTAAACATTAGGAACTTCTGGAATGAATTAAATGTCCAGTTTCCAATTCAGCCACCTCTTGGGTAAGCATAATGACACAGCATATATTATATCATATAATAAGAGCAGATACTATTGTTGTACAAAACTTCTGCTTCTTTCAGAGTATGAGATGAACAATGAACAAGTCGCAAGGCCACAAGATCAGAAACAAAGCAATAACCTATGGCCCTGAAATTCTGGGTTCTCTTACCAGCTATCAAAAATCTCCTGTATGAATAAGGAGACTGCCACGGGATACAGCAACAACACCATCAGCCTTCATTCATGTGCTTCTTCACAAGAATTTATTGGCAATCCTGAGGCACTTCTGCCATTTCTTGTAGAAAGCAGACCTGCTTTCAGCCAGATCACAGACATTAAATAGTGTAGAGGGGGAAAAAAAGCAGTAAGAGGCCACCTACACTTGGAAAGTTTTCAGTCTCCAGGACACAAAACACTCATGAAAGCTACGCACAGAAAGTAGCTCCCAGCAGTAGTGATCTTATCTACAAGAAAAGGGAACTACATTTTTATTCAACCCAGGCAAACCATAATGAAGTGTCAGAAGAGAGAAGTGAGCCTAACATACAGAAATGCCAGGATTAAACAGAGAGTATTTTGTGTGTGTGTGTCTCCTGGAAACAGATAACATATCCCTGAATTCTCAGAAATTTTGCGTTGTCATAATCCCCTTTATAAGCTCCTCTGTGCTAACTCCACTTTACTCCTGTGGAAAATAAAGGTGTGTGAAAGGAAATGGACTAGCCAGAAATGGCTCAAGGTTTTCTAGGGAATATAAGTTTACTGGAAACAGATGCAATCAGCATGTGATGTGAAGAAAAGGTTAAATAAAAGAAGAGGTATCCTGTGAAATAAATCTGTATGTTTTAACACCAGAAAAATCACTGCCATCTTCCAATGAATTCACATGTTCCCACTTGCCAATTCCTCTTTAATTGCAGCTTTCTCTCTCCATGAGTTCTGCTCAAACTATTTCCCCTGCTTCCTCTCCTTGCCTTCTGCAGCACAGCTATAACCTTCTCCTCTTAGAGGTACAGCTCCTACTTCACTCTGGCTTCCCTTTTTCAGTTTCTCCAGATAGTCTGACTTTCATCATAACACCCTGTCAAATCTCTGATGACTTTCCAAATATGCAAAAATTTTGTGTGAACAAACCAGAGTGAAAGACAGGGTTAGCAAACTCCACCAATACTTTCGTGCAAGCACTGGAATATTTTAACACTTGAACAAATACTGTTTGCAATTAGTTTTTCATTAACATTTCAGCAATCAATTTTCACTAGCTGCTCATTATACTCGTGAGCCAGCGTTTGCACTTCAACGGGTTCCTCTAGAAACGTTCATGTCAAAATGTTTCATTTCTCATTCAGTCAGGGACGTGTACCACACATTAGCTCGTCTGCTCAAAGTTAAGGAAGGAATCCAATTTGAGATACTCATGATCAAAACAAAACGCACGAAAACTATTTATGGCTACGCTGAAAATAGCGCACATATTTCACAGAAAAATCCAAATTGCTCCTCAGCACTCCATGAAGAGACCAAGACAATGCTGATTTTCAGTCACTGGTTAGTAGCTGTGCTCTCGGCTCAAGGACTGACCCAGTGCAGCCATGCAACAAGTACTTCTAAGAGGTGCTCAACCATTTGTGTCTCCTTTAATTCAGCTGGGATGCGTCGCAAACATCAGGACCTGGTTCCTTCATGTTCTACCAACCTGCAAATGTCTCCTCTTGAGTTACCCCTGACGCTGTGACAGCCAGCAGAAAACACAGAAGTGGTGAAACATGAAAGCGGGCATGGTGGGTGGCAGCCATGGGAGGCAGATGGCAGTGCACGGTGCTGCAGAGCTGGGAGCTGCACAACAGGCCCTACATTTCTGGCCCTACATTTATACCCAGAGAGCAGAGTGAACCACAAGGTTTTGTACAGAGAAGCTGCCTTCTTACTGTTTTTCCTTTCTGGGCTATCTCACTGTCAGATTTAAATTTAGAAACGGACAACATTCAAGCCTTCCAAGTCAGGGACTTGCAGTTTAAATCCTTCACCTGTCATTGCAAATAAAATCAGCAGATGTCTCGTTTGAATGACAGGACTGACTCCGTGACAGTATCTTCTCAGAGAAGTACTCAGGGACTTCTCTCCAGCAGGGTCAAGCATTTGACTAACTCAAGCAAATTTCTTACTCCAAACCCTCTAGTCTCACCGCATCCTTTTTTGCTGGACCTGCTTGACTCCCTCCAATGCTGGTGATCTTATCACAGAATCACAGAATGGTTCGGGTTGGAAGGGGCCTTAAAGATCACCCAGTTCCAACTCCCCTGCCATGGGCAGGGACACCTCCCAGTAGACCAGGTTGCCAGCCCAACATCTACATAGAAACCAGTCCCTCCTTTTTCTGTTTAGCTTATGTTTGAGTCTTATGAGAAGCAATTCTTAAGAACAGCTAGGTATAACTGGACTGATTAGTTCAAATATAAAAAATGTCCTAAAAGGGTCACAAATGTAATCTCCTCTCATCTTTAAGGTTATCTTGTAAGCAGTGAAAAGGGCTACTTGTTTAAATAGAAACACGATTCTTCTGTATTCTTTGGTTCCCCAGTGCATCATAAGATGAGGGTTTTACTATGGCACTACTAATTATGCTAACACAGGAGTGTTATTTTGCCAAAAAAAGGTCTAAATTAGAATATTTAACACAGGCTTAATGTTGCTCAAAATTGGGCTAATAACCTTCACATTAATTTTTTAACAACTACTTTAAAACATTTGCTAAAGAGGGTGACAAGTTCTGTGTAATTAATATTGTTTTCAAACAAATACTTTGTAATAAATTTAAACGAGGGGAAGAAATACAAAATTTCTTGTTTATAGTTTAAAGTACCATTAAGTCATTGTTAACCTGAACTGAGTATTTATGTATGTTTTCATGCATTTTCTGATGCGATGCATCTGATACCTTGCTATAAAAATAAATCGTAATTTAACAGAGACACAGCCTGGTTTGTAACACAACATCCTACCAGCCAGAGAGGATCAGCTGGCCACAGAAGTAGACAACAATAACAACACCAAAGACAGAACCAAGCAAACAAACAGCATCTACTAGAAGCACATTAAAATTCTGCAAATCAGTTCTTCCAGCATGTCAGCACCAGTACTGTTATGAATAAATATGCACATTCAAAGTACTCAAACCCACTATTTTATCACCCTTGTACACCACTTTTGAAAGACTGCTGCAGGCAGGAGCCATGGAACAGCCTGAGATAAGGGATGAGAGAGGAATGGTGAAACAGTTCCATTTTTCAAGAATTAATTATGAAATATTAATTGAAATAGAAACTGGGATTTGCAACTTCGTCTCCCAGTTGGTTACTTTAACAAAGTAACTCGTTTTTTCAATGCAATGAATATTTAATGCCCCCAACATAATGCATGGTGATCAAATGGTATTTGTTCAAGCACCACAGAGTAAACGTGAGCCTCAGCTGCCCATGGCCCAAGCTCTTGGTTAAAGGGAAGTCTGTGCTATAGATATTTTGTGAGAGCTTGTGTTTGGGTCCTGCAAGGAAAACAAGTCAAGGAGTCCGAGCAGGTTCACCCTCATCTGTTTTATACATAAAGGGGCGAAATCTCTTTGGTCTGGTCACCTCCAGAGGCAGCTGGACCTGCCTGTGACCCTCCTGCAAAGCCTGGAGCTCCCACACGAGATGTGAGCTCTCCCTCCAACTCTTCATGTGCAACCTGGTCCCAAACCCAGCACACAGGAGACTACAGTCCTCTGTCTGTCTAAACTTATTTCACTAACAGATGACAGGGAAGAAATGTGATTACAAAAACAGAGAGCAGACATATTTTCTGATTTCATCATAAATTGTCCCATGTACTGTATTTTTGTTGAAATTAAAATGAGCCAAACTTCAGAGTGTCCTTTGTTTGCTCCTCATTGATCGCCGTTAAACCAAATGTTTCTCATTCTGTAATCAATACTTCTCTGCAAAAATAAACCGAGGCACTGACAAACAACTTTGCAGCACATAGCAGTGCTCCTTGTAGTGGACTTTGACAGCATGAAAAAAACACTACCCCAAAGAGGAGAAAAAAATAAGTGCATTGCTTATTGGGCTTATTACAATTTTTACAGGCTACTTACAGCTGAATCATTTTACTGGAACAAGACTTTATTAAATTAGCCAGCAATTGAAACCAGAGCTTTCTGACAGTAGCAGTTAATATGCTTTGTCCCTCGTTACTGTTTCCATCTATACTGGGAATACTGACAAATACCCTTAAACACTCACAGCTTTCCCAGGGATGGAGTTACAGGTGTTTTTAAAGCACAGTGAAGCAGTAAGGTATAAACAGCAATAACTTAAGCACTTGAAGGGTTCACAGAGGGAGAAGTAGCTTTATTTCCACATCTCTTCAAAATAAGAAAGTTAAGGGTGAAGTTGTGTGGTTGGTTTGTAATCAAAATTAATTACCCTTTCACCTGATACAGATTTGTACTACAGAGGCTAAGGAATACATTTCCTTGATTTATATTACATCTCTACTTTTTTCCCCAATTATTTTATGATGTAATCATTTTCCTAACTTATTTCCACTAAAGCTCTGCAACAGCGAGATATAAATAGTATAAAAAGCAGTATCCTAATTTTAGGCTGGTATCTTCTAGCTCTTACATTCCAGTAAGAAAAAATGGTTCTTTAGAACAGGATTCTGTTCCCAAAATGACAGGCTGCCTGAATAAACCAGGAAAATCTCATTGATACTAAATAATTTCTATAAGCATTTTCTGAAAGTGACTTGAAAGCAATTAAAGTGAATAATTTGAAGCAAATACTTTATTTTCCACTATGAAATCTTAATATGCTACTACATCTCTCTCTTTGGCCTCATATCAGACTAGCTCATGTATCTCGTCAGTGCCAGATGCAAACTTCAAGATTTGTTTGGTAGCAAGACAGAAAAGGTTTATTATTATTAGTGATATTTTAGTGACAGTAGTTTACACAATCTATATTCTTGGGTGGTAACACTGTTCCAGAGCAATTCAAGTAAATTAGAAACTCTTTCTTGACATACTTACTCCTTCTGAATAAAATAAGATGCTAGCTTTCATTGTGCACTAGCTCAAAATTGCCACCATGTGGCAGGACAGCAACTTAATTTAGCATTATTTATACTGCACTGATATGGTTTTAATTGCATCTGTACGACAGAATAACTGCTGTGCTGAAGCTCCTTTATTCTTGCAAACCTACAATTAATCTGAATTAGGCAGGCTATTACACGAGTAGTACTGTATATGTAGTTGGAGTTGTGACAACATTTATTTTACAGAAAAAAAATAGCTAAATAATTCATAAAACCTTTCAGCACAGAGCTGGAGGGCTAGCACTGCTGTCTGCCCAGCACTGCTGTCTGCCCATTGCTCTCAGAAGCTTCGATGTGCAGTCCCTCCCTCTGGAAGGGAGCTCTGGCTGCCCAACAGCTCCTTAATTCTGTGAAACACGCAATGACAGGCCACACAAAATTGGAGTCACCTTTAAAAAAATCAAACACCAAAAAATCCCACTCATAGTCTTTCAGGAACTAATAAACTGAGGTCAACTATGTGGACCTCTTTTAGTACCTTTGCTGGAGACACAGCTATAGCCACAGTGGTTGTACACACTCCACGACAGCAAGGTACACACAGGCACGCTGTCTGCAGGTGAAGCATGTGCATCCCCACGAGCTGCCTTCCCTCAACCTCTGAAGTTCATCTCTGTATCACATTTTCAGTGTTGAATGAAGGCAAGCAACACACAGTTTGATAATCCTGTCTCTCTCATGAAATGATTGCTATTCATTCAAATTCACCATTGACAGCCCCCTTTCAAAGACTCGTATTGATCTTCAGTTCTTAGCATAATTATTGTTTCCATTTTAGACATTGCTTCCTTACATGGGGAGGGGTGGAGAGAGAATACTATCAGTGAACTTGGAAGTCCCACATACTCAGATCACAGAATCTTTTTTCATTATTAATCTTAAAATGATAACAGTTTAAAAAATGAATTTGTAAGCGTAATTGAGCTTCTAATAGCTTCTACGGATAGTAATTAAAGAAATGTCATTTCTCTAAATTAAACATAATGAGATGTTTTTCAAGATCAAATAAAACCTTGGAAACAATATTAAGACAGACGTAATTTGTATGAATACTGACTATTCAGAAGTATGAGATAAAAACCTCTGTCAATATCAAACTGTGAAACAGTGGAATTAATAAATAACATAATTTTGTTTTCCCTTGAAACATCTTTGATTATAATAGCTAATTCCAATTCTATAATTCCAAACCCTTTGCCACCTTTTTTTTTTGTAAGATGACTTGCATTATGTGTCTAAGATGTCTAACCAAGCATAAAGGTGTTTGTTTTTTACACCAAGAATGTAAAATCTTTTTTTATTAGAAACAAAGTTTTATAACCCATGTAAGCAACTTGTCTACAATGAACCTTCATTAATTCAGTTGCAAACAAGCAAAAATCCCACCTGAGCCAGTTCATATTTCCCACTTGTTTAATTCAAGAAAATTCATCATAGTGGTGTTTTAAACATAAAACAGCACCAGAGAGTGTGTGCAGACGACAACTTGCAAGAGAATACAGTCAGCCCACCTGGGTCAGCAAAGTGTCAATTGTTTGATTTGCCTACAACTTTCTATCAGATCTGCAATTCTCAAACACTTCCCTAAAGGGGCATCAATGCAGTAATGTATGAAATACAAAGGGTAAGGTTGTCTGGTGAAACAAAAGCTCCTGGTCACAGAAATAACAACGGAGGTTTTGCAATTTGATTTTTTTCATCAGAACAAAACTAAATCTTCGAATAAATAAAAGGCATGCCAAAACATTAAATAGTGACACAATTATAGGCTGCATTTAAACATCTAAAGACTTCACAGACTTGAAGAGCTACATCCGTAGAGCTGGATGCTCTGCTGATGACGGACTGCAAATCTCTCCACCACTCCCTAGTAGATTTATTTAAATAAACAGGCCATGGGACTGAACTCCCCACTCACAGCACAAAGATTAGGACTAAATGAACACGGGTGATTTAGAAAAGGTTCTAGGTTCAAGAAAGTGCATTACCCCATAGGGCATTGACTATATTTAGTAATCAGAAACTCCACCTTGGGTCAGTAGAGAAGTTTCAAGAAGTTTTATGTAATAAAGGGGGTTGACTTGCAGCAAATCAACCATGCCAAACAAACAAAAATAACATTAAACTAAAATCACAACTCAAAACCACAAACGAACCATAACAGTATGTGCACAGAAGGGCACATTACCAGTATGGCCTTCCACTGAAGAAACCTGCTCTACATACGCTTTTACCCTTCTTGGTGGTTACATGGCATATTATTAGGACATGTTTTATCATCTTCCCTGCCTAAACATCTCTCTGTTGTTTAACAGCACATCTTTAGAACTAACTTGCAGTAACTGACTTGCAGTAAGGGCCAAAAGATCTGCCCAAAGTTCTCTCAAGTGCATCACAGCTTCTTGGGACTTTTTGTGACCTACAGCAGTGCTTTCAAAACAACTGCATACTGTACAAGTGCATGAGATGAGCTCTAGGCCATATGATTTATGGTGGTTTCGACACATCCCCTTGCACAGGTTATATTTTATTTTTGATATGGCATGGTTTTGTTTTACAGTTAAGTAATAGATATTTGCTGTCAGTTTGGATGAACTTACAGCTTGGGCATTGATTTCAAGACGAAAGAGGGAAAAGATTCCTCGAGCTCTGTAAACCAGTGTAGTCCCACAGCTGCTACTCTTTAAAAATTTAAGAAAGGTTTTCAAAGAGGGTTTTAAAAGGCAGGTAGT
This sequence comes from Aegotheles bennettii, assembly GCA_013398125.1. Lineage (NCBI taxonomy): Eukaryota > Metazoa > Chordata > Aves > Caprimulgiformes > Aegothelidae > Aegotheles > Aegotheles bennettii. The sequence continues at coordinate 510,173 of VZRW01011289.1, read as the reverse complement.
TTCCAGGTCTTGTCTTTATTGTCTACAAAAGACAATCCCATGAACTATGGCAGCCAGTGGTCAGCTCAGACTCGGAAGATTTATTCAAGTTCCTTGTAACCAGGTAACAGTATTTTGATAAGCCACTATGTAAACATTACCACAATCCAGTGTTTCTGGCATACTTGCAAATAGTTATAGTCTAGACAGAGTGTGGAGAGAGAAGCCATGAATTTGTGGTCATGCTGGATTTTTATTTCTGAAACATTGATGTCTATCCATGTAAGGGAGCTTGCTGCAACGGAACAGTGCCCCACCAGAAATCAGCACAGTCTGTCTAAGAAGACAAAGGATGGATAAAAAGACAGTGAAAGGTGACATGTCACTCAAGATACACTGTTTATACCTGGATTTTTAACCTATGGAATTCATAATAAGCAATAGTATATCTGCAGTATTTATTCCTACACTTTCCAAAGTATGCAATGAAGGGACACAGTCCCAGAGTACCAGACAAGGAGGGCCCAGCCACATGGTTCCTTCTAGATCCAGCTGTAACGGTAGAAGAGGTGACTGCCCCAGTCTGATCACTCCTGATCACTAGCCAGAGGTCACCAGCCTTCCAAGTCAGCAGAGAATTGCCTGAGACTCAGGAACGGGCAGGTACCAGGCAGCCACTTTAACTGAACCCATCACTGAAAGTGCTTTGAAGTAACCTGGTGGGCTGTGGGATGAAGCAGAAGATGAAGCACTAGCGCAATCCTCACCCACTCCGCTGCGGTGACAGTAACCCCCAGCTTGGAGACAGGGACATCCTAAATGACTCCTCCTTATCTGCAATGCCTGTGCCCAAAGCGAATGGGTTTTTCCCCTGTAAGTGACCAACATGTTCTTTAGATGATATAAATGTGTTTTTTTCTGAAGGACTGAATGCTCACAGAACAAACGGGCATGGGGCTGAATCAAGCGTCTCCCACTCGGATCTGTATTAGCGAGATAGGAGTCAGGCAGCAGGCCACACATAGGATAAGCATTAGAAAAAAACACACTTCTAAGGGTTTTATTTAGCTTTAATGGATTGGCCAGTGGAACTCTGCTTTGCTGCTCTAGGGAGCTCTGGGATTTACTCACTAACTAGGAGTAGTATGTGTTCATCCCCTGATGCTGGGGAGAGTTAAGGCTTCTTCACTTTCTGGACTTCTCCTGAATGGATTTGTATTTCTTGCTAATAAGTAGGATATCAAGAAGCTAACTGAAATAGATGTAAAGCTAAAGAAGAACTGGGAGGATGGGAGAATTAGAACTTAACCATGCCAGCTGTGAGAAGTGGCTCAGAACAGTTTGCAGTGCCACCAGACCCCCACAGATCTGGAATATGCCAATATTTTAAGTTTTCACACACACACTTCTATTTGCCTTTCCCAGCTGACACACTCAACACCTCCAGCATCACTACTTTGCTGCTAGCTACCCTTCCATACAGCATTTTTTTCCCCAGGCTCTTTACAGCACTGCTCATGAACATGTCAGATCCCATTACAATTTTTCTGTGTTCGCTTGTAAAGCCCATTTATGGTCGGTAAGTAACAGCAAAAGAAGATACCTTATTTACTCAGCTGTTCCTTGCATCTATTCCAGAGTTCTACCGCTTTAGTTTTCTAGCAAATGTTCCTCTTTGTCATATTTACTCCTCCACCACTGCAGGCACTGCTATAGGCAGTAGGGAAATGCAGTGGCTTTTCTGTTGGCTGGCGCATCTTCAATGGCATTTTTAACAGAGCTGCCGCTGCAAAATCTTTACTATTGCTGACAATGCACACATGCAGAAGAACTGACTCAACTTTTAGGGGCCAGACTGAGTTTGCAAGCCTGGTACCTGGGAGAACTTGAAAAAATAAAATAACAAGTTTGCATGCTGTTTTTAATTTGTTCTCTGGTTAAACTGGAGTAAATGAATGACAGTGCTTCCACCTGATACCACTTTGTGGTATCACTTCTCTGTAATAGGCTCACTCAAACATCTGTTCATGTTTCCAGAGACCAAATTCAGCTCTACTCTCAGTGCCAGCCAGACTCCACTGCTTTAGTTCCCTTTCCTTACTAGAACAGGTAGGCTAGATACACTTCTACAGCAGAAGATCCAAACCAGATATAAAAACTCTAACACATAGTTCTCTGGTCTTCATATCCATGTTTATCCTTGCACACCGGATTAACTGTTTCATTTGTAACTAACCATATTCCAGTCTACTAATTGCACATAATCACCTACATTTCTCTCATTTAAGACACAACCCCCCCCCCCCAAAAAAAACCAACCTGCTGTTTTTAACAAGTGTTGACAACTACAAGTGGTAGTTTCATTTTCTCAAAGAGAAAAAAGAAAATGTTTCTTTCTCTATAGAAAACACCAACTACTACCAAAGCGTGCAGCTTTCCTCTCTTCTGCCTCTTCCACCTTAGCACTGGTTGAAAAAAATCCATCAGAAGTAGTTGACTTTATTAGGCTGAGCAGAAGTTCTGTTCCTGAACAATAAAATACATCATCACATAATTTACATGCAGGACTTTCCACATGTATTCTCTACCCCATAGAACACTAGAACAGGAGTCGGGGGAATCATTCTAAATTTTCTGGTACGTTTTGGCCAGCACACCAAGGTTTCCCATCACTTTCTGCACACAGTTCCCTTATTTTTCACAGTGGCAAGAGCTTGGTAATAACAAGAGAATGATCTCCCTGGACCAGGACAGCTCAGCAATGCTTTAGAGACTCACAGACATAGCAATCTGTCTGCTGACCAGGTACAAGAAGTGTGAAGAGTGGGTTAGCAAACTCTTTGTAATTATGTAGTTTTTAAGCTTTGGCAAGAAAGAAATTTTGCTGTGCATCTGCAGAACAGGAACACCGCTCTTCACCAGTGCTCCTGAGGACTGCTGGAATATATCACTTCAACAAACACCTTCCTGTCACTCACTCAAGACACCGAGTTTGGTACCAAATTCAATCCAGGTGAAATATGAACAATCGTTGTTTAAAAGGAGGCTGAAAAGAAACACTTTGGTCAGCTGCACTGACCATGCAAGCAACAGCAAGCAGAGCTGGGTTGGTGGGAATCAGGGTGTTCAAGTGTTCAGCTGAACTCTTCAGTTACTGTGGGGGTTGGGGACGAACCCCATCGAGTACTGCTGGTCCTGCCCCGGCCCAGGCATCTAGATGTAAGTCAGTAGCTACATAAAAAGAACAAAGCTGAGAAAAGTTTCTTCTTCTCATCTCCATGAGATGAAACACATCTCCAGAAGCTGATTTTTTTGTTTCCCGGGTGTTCACAAGGATATTTCTGCTAGTCTGTTTACGTTCCTTCTAAAGCTCTTCATTTTGAAATGTGTTAGATTGCTCGCATCCTTCACACCCTGACTTCCACTCACCTCCCCCTACGTATTTCAGTTTGTGAACAGGTTTCCCTTCTCTACTGATGGAAGACACAACCGCTGCAAACCTGCCTTTAGACTGTGACAGCCAGCAACTCTCAAAGTCAAGTTTCAGCATGAAATTCTTTTTCAGCTGCTTATCTGATGCAAGCATTTTCCTACAATATCTCCCACATCACAAGTTGTCCTTTCTGAGGTGGATTATTATCAATGACATAGGGAAATCACAGGTAAAGCAAGATTTTCAACAACAACCTGGGAATTCTGACCTGATCAACTAGCAATGGCCATGGAAGAAATAGAAATCTTAAATAGAAAACTCTGCCAGTCACTGCCACAGGGCACTTGTTAGCAGACACTACCAGGAACAGGATGTTCCCAAGAGATCATAATTTTTCTCTGGCACTCACAAATAATTTCTAAATAAGCAGTGTCACCATGGATGCTGATCACAAATGTGCACGGTAAAGATGTAATTACAAAAAAAAAAATGGTCTGAGCATACTGAGCTAAATCCCCTCTCAGTATTCATCCTAAATTGCTGGGCTGTGATTATTCATGGCACTTCATCACCCCAGGCTCCAAACGGCTCCCAGCACTATTTAGACACCCAGTAAGACCCTGTCTCTTCCCTGAAAAGTTCACTACCTACACAGGCCATCAGACGAACAGCAGTGGAGTCAGAATAAAGCTTGTTTATAAATGAACCATTTGGATCAGAAATTCAGTATTTTTCCAAGACTACAAAGGATTTGGGTGGTAAAAGCAGTAACAGGCCTTGTAGGACACTAAAGTTTAAGACTATGACCCTTAATGAACACAGTTAAGAGGGGTTTTAAGCACCTGGTTGTTTAAAGTCACACAACTGGGTACTGCACAGAAAGCACGACTTACCAGTACAGTCTGGATAATGAAGGAAAGCCACTTCATAGCCAGGTAAGGTCCTCTAGCAGGCCTGGTACTTTAATTAGTTTCCAGAATAACTACAGAGTGCATCATGCCAAGCGGTATGGAAATAACACAATCCAAACATCACAGTCATTCCCACAGTCTAGACAGTCTCCCCTCGCAGGACATGCAAGCAATTCTGATCACCAGTTCCAGACTTGGAAGATTATGTCATGAGATCTTCATTATGAAAGATCCCGTAGAATATCAAAAGATGCCTTATCACAATGCAACGGACACAGAGCCAAAACAAACAGAAAGTATGTAAAAGCAAATTCCTGACAAAGCAAAAACTGAATTAAAGTTTATGAGACTGGAGTAGGGAGGGAAAAGAAAGGAAGAATCACAGTTGCTAGCTCAAACTATACGAATCTAGACAAAGCTACACAAGTTTAGTACAGGAAGACATTATTTCCTTACTGTGTTTTTATATTTCTTTTAAATCTTGAACAGAATTGCAGAGAAGGGGGGTGATTATGTTCTGCCAAGAGAAAAAAACAACAAAGCAAACGGGGCTTAATGGCACAAAGAATATTCACAAGTTCAAATCCAGCTCGGATGAGCTGTGACCAGCTTTCACACCTACCTGCAAAGCACTCTGTGCTCAGAAATGGGCCAACAGTTTTTCTCAGTTTCTGCCATCTCTTTTATTCACCTCCAACAGACTACCTTCTGTATACACAGGTCTGGCCTTTGCCCAGAGGGAACTGTACAAGCCAGCAGTCCCTTACCAGGCTACCTTGGTGCCATGGAGCTTCCATTGTGGATCAGGGCTCCACTGTGCTAGATGTTGAACAACACAGTAAAGAGTTGTCACTCTAACAGGAGGCAACCCAAAGCACTGCTTGAGCTGACTCATTCCAAGGGTGAGCACCGACTTCATGACACAAGCGTCAGGAGAACTCCATTCATTTCAACAAACAGGCATTTAAAGGAAGCAGCACAACTGAGCAATACTCTTGGTACATGAACTTTGTGCTTCCTTATACAGAAACTTCCTCTCCTTCCCGATAACCTTTCGTGTTCCATTTGGGGAAAAAGGTCATTCTTCTGGATCCAGGCAAAAAAAGCCTTTGGTTTATGCAGAGACTACTGCCACATATCACAAAAAAAAAAATAAAAATCACTAGAGAGTATTTAAGTTCACCTTTAGATGACAACAATGAAGAAATTAAAGGCCATACTCTCCATCCAGAAGTGAAAATTCTCACTTACCCTGACTGGCTGGGTTAGGCTAAGGTGAATTTAGAGAATCAATATTTCTGCACCATCTTATCCTCTCTGCCTTGCTCTAGCTACACTTCACAAGAAAAATCAGTAACAAACCCAAATCACCTATAATGTACCCCACAGAACCCCTGGAAGAGCTGATACAAATATGGACACGACAAGAAAAGGCTGGAACTGTTGCAATGCATATCGTGACCAGATTGGAAATAACTCACTTCTTAAGTCTTACAAGTGGGCCTACAGGATTTAAGAACAAAACCTGAAAATACTAGAAAGGAGATTTATTTTTAAAAAATTAATATGAGTGAAGTCTTAAGATAAGATAAATTACTGGATTTTAATCTCTTCCCAGAACTAAGACTGCAAACAGACCTTTTAGATGGAAGTTACAGTTGCTGGTAAGTCTCATAAATTCTACACTAACAATTTAACTACTGGCCACAAAAAAACCCAACCCCAAAATCTAGTGATTTCTTTTACTTGTAATGTGCTAATTTTCCCAGCTTCTTCAAGAAACAAGTTGCAATGCCAAGTATACCACAGCAGTTCCACTACTGTTAATCTGTATAAATTTACCTTCCTATTTTTGCATAAAATTCAAATTGTTGGCTCAATGCATACATTCACCTTTCCTCTTCAGAGCATCAGATGTTGCAACTAATTCTGTCCTAGCCGAGATCCCTTTCTTGCATTACATCAAACTCGATTGTAAATGTTCTGCCTCTTCAGCCTGCAGACCAGTGGCTCTATTCAGGTCATCCTTGCAAAAATATTAATCCAGTGAGCGTGTGGCTTCCTCGAGTCAACTCCTGCCATTGCCTGAAGGAGCTCAGGATTGCAGAGCTTAACCTTTGATATGAAAATGGCTGCAATTTGCTGTTATTAGTGCATGGACACATTGCTCCTATTAGGCAGTGAGGGATTGCCTGGAGCAGGATACATCTGTTTCCAGTCATAAAGCAGGATTTGCTCCCCGCTGAAGCCAACTGCCACTCCGATATTACACACACCCAGAGATGCCATGAGACTGCACGTGCCCTTGCTGCACCTCAGCGTCCCCTGCCTTTGTCAGCTAATGTATAAATGGCAATTTCTGCTTGAGGGCAATGTAGCTGATATGACATACTTTGTACACATTGCCTCTGTTTTACTTCCACTCCTTATATAAATGCATTTCTATCTATTTTTTTTCAGTGTTCAGCGATCTTACGTAATTCTATTTGACTCTTTTTTGTGTCGACTAAATACTTGCAGAAACTTGTTGAAGAGACATACCACTTCAGTGAGTTCCACCTGAGGGGCAAAACTTATTTCTGCTCCTTTGGATAAAGTGATGGCCTTGTAGTGCCAATGACAACATCCTCAGCAAGCAGAGCAAGAAAACACCAAAACCAAGGGCAGGGCACCGCTGCCTTTGCAATGGCAGGTGCCAAGAGCCCCTTCAAAGCCTTCTGCATTGTAAAATACAGCAGCTAATACCTTCCAGCTCCACAAATCCTAAATCCCAGTGAAGCCAGAGAGGACTGCACTTCCAGCATGCCGCAGGTCAGTTTTTCACCAGGGCTGTGGAGGTGGGTGTTGTTTCCAATGGCTCCAGCTCCCTCTCCTGGTGGAAAGCTGGAGCCAGGGAGGGCACCAGCCAGGGAGCACCCAGCATCCCGGCAGGCTCACACCACTTCTGTTACGCTGTAAACAACAATGGAATGAAACTAAACTGATTTTAGTGATTTGTTGTGGAATTTGGTGAATAAACCGGACTCTGAAATTAATTAACCAGGAAAGAATAACACAGACTTTGAAAAGCAGACGGTTCTGATCAGAGGCAATTGGGCTCTCAGAGCTTCTGCTTCAGGAAGACGGAGCAAACGGGTTGACTTTTTTAATTGGAAAATGACTGTTGAAAGGTCTCAGTAATTGTAAGTCATAGAGAATCCTTAGATTCATAAAGGCCTTAAAATACAAAACCTGAAAATATTCGCAAATTTGAAGCAAACAACAAACAGGACACAAGAACACAAGAAGAACAGAAAAATCTTTTGGTTTAAAACCACCAAAGATAAAACTGCAAAGTTGTGAATGAGGACATTTGGCCTAATGAAGTATGAACAATTAATGAGGTCCAGGAGCATTAAACCAGGCCTGTAAAGAATTTCAATAATCATTATTGATGCTAACTACTACTAATGTCGCTGAGTTTCCATGTGGGCTGTGTGATGAAGTTTCTAAGAAAAGGGAACTAGACAGCACGGCTAGCTGTGTATAAATACACAGCTTGACAGAGAACACAGCAGCAGGGTCAGACCACTGCTTTCCGGGCTAGGATATTTAACATTCAGAGACATTTTAAACAGCAGCTTTGCCTCTCTATCTCTCTGCTACTTTCTAATTAAAGCACAGATAGCTGTTTTCATAGACATAAGGACCCAGAAGTTGGGAAAGACAATTTAGCCTTTCATATCTCATCTTTAACACTTCATTTATTGCTAAATATCATCTATTCTTGAATGACCCGAGTGCTTCTGCCACGCCAGCCCTCCCAGCTGCTGGAGGCGATTGCAGAGATCCATCACGCCACTGACAGCAAGTGCCTCCACGCTAGCCGCAGTACTCTGGGCTGCCATCTGTAAGACCCCAGCTCAAGAGCAACCTCAGGATTCCCCTTTCTCTGTAAAAACACGGTACGTAGTGCAGATGTTAGGAGCTGGGCCTCTGAACGTGCTGACCGTGCTCCTTTTCAGAGGGCTCCCTGCTAGCTGATTAATGGGGCAGCATTAATATCAGCTGTGGTGCTGGCTACAGAGCCAGGATGGTGGCCACGGAGTGACTGCCCTGGCAATGCTGAGAGCCAGGAGAGGCAAATGCAGCTCCCAGGAGGGGTGTGGAAAAAGCACAACTTCCTACAATCACGGGCTGCCAATATAACTGTGCATTTTCAGCTTCTTACAAAAAAAAACCAACATGGAGATTTGGCTTTCTATTTTGAGCTCCATTAGGTTCAGCTCAACAAAGCATCGTCAAGTCCAGGTCTGATCTCCTCTTCCTTCTCACCAAAAATTAGCACCCACACAAACAACTAAAAGTACATACAAAACACTCAGGGTTTGGAAAAGCAGAAAATTTGGTCAGACTTCCTACTGATTTTAATACGAGTTCAATCAAGACCCTTCCTGCACTTCAGCACGTCGGTCTCCATAAGAACGCTCCAGTTCAGCAGTGCATGATGAGGAGAAGAGGCTGAGATCTTTTCAAAGCTGATTATTTCAGAAGGTCAGTGTCAATCTGGGAAAAAGACAGGTTGGCACTTCCTGTGGTTTTGTAGGAGGCTGTTACAGATCTCTAAACCCCTTACACTTAGGAAAGTTGTAACAAGCAGAAGTGAGTCTGTTCCTAGCAATACTGGGGTATCTTACTGACAGTGTGATTTTTTTCTGCCTTTCCTTTTTACTTCTTTCACTCTTTATTTAAAAACTTGCAGTCTCTACTGTTTTACAGCAAAAACTGTTTGTAAAGCAAGAATTGTGCTGATCGCATCAAAACTCATTAATATAACTTGTTTTTCCATTATTAGCACCATCTGAGCCTGTTGAAAGCCTTAACCAGGGCTTTAATTTTTCCACAGAGAGCTTTAAATTAATTAGTGGTTTACATGCTAACAAAGAATCTGATACATTCATAAATCAATCTAATGCAGAAGGATTACCAGAGGGTGGAAACCTATTCAGTGGGGACCTCACATTCACTTAACATGGTGGGTTTTTAACAAAAGGGTGCAGGTGTGGAATAGACGGGTACCGGGAAGAGCCCATGATAATCACTTTGCATCACTTAAAGACGCAGCAGGACACATGGTAAATCAGAGCCTAGGGCCCACCCTAAGTGAAACCCGTGTAGATATAAAAGGCAATATCGTCCCACTTTAACCTTCACAGCTAAATTGCCAGAGTGGTACAATTTCTTTTGTGTAGGTTACAGGCCACTGAGCTAAAGGAAAATAGAGTAGAATTCAAGTGCTGGGATGCAGAGGTACAAAGTAACAAAACTGTGTAACATGTATGTAAATAAAGGTATCAAATAAATGAATATTATTTTTTTTCTGGGGGATTATTAAATTAATCCAAGTTATTAAAACATTAATTATGTATACTTTTAGTTCATTTTAGGTTTTAATCCAGGTTTCTGCTAACACAACACTAACCCTGCTATGTAACTGTGGTAGCATTTTTCTCCTTTTTTTCCTAAACCATCACTGTTCACTGTTAAAAAAATTTCACAAAAATGAACATTTTTCCTGGTCTTGTTCTGTGTCCTTAAGGTCCAAAGTCATGAATTTAAAGTTGTTTGTTTGTTTTAAAAATTGATGACTAAAGCAGTTTTCAGTCTTTCCTATGTTTCAAAATAAACTTCTGCTCTATTTTGAAAGTTGCTCATTTTAATAATAGAATCTCTGTCACCACAGACACCTGCACAGTCTCCATCTCACACACATACAAAGTGATCATCTTCTCCTTTACAGAAAGGTAAAATATCTTTGATGAGTCAGAAGAAACACGACTAGGAAAATTGCAAACATGCACATTAAGAAATTAAAGGCCATAAATGACAGGAAGAGTCACCTGGCAATCGAGGCTCAGTGCTGCTGAAACTTTCAGTAGATGGACTGGCAGTAGCATAATTGTGCATTTTGATAATGAATAATCAATATTTACTGATGGTGGTTCATAAAATAAAGAAACCTGAGCGACTGTCAGGTATTCACAGTTGGATTTATCCAGTTCTCCTAATTCAAGTACTTTATAAATACATATTCACTCAATCTTCTATCTGAGGCATCAGATTTTCCACAAAACCATATGGAAAAAAGATATTATAGGCTATTTGTATGTTTTTGGTGATTTATCTTGAAACAATATATCTTCATTTCATCTACTTTTGTACCTTCCAGTAATTATCGACTTCCAATAATAAATCAGCTATGAAAAATGTAACTCTGGGACATATTAAAAACCACATCTTACGAGGAGCAGACATTGGTGTCATACACAGTACTTGCTGCCTGATCTTCAACCTCAGCTGAAGTCTCCTCTGAAAAACATCTCCTCATAAACATGTACTCCATCAGCACTCAGCATATGTGACTTATACAGATGTGCAAGCTCATTTCTGAGCAGAGATACCACAGCTTAAATAGTTCCTACAGCACACGCTTCGTATTTGTTTGTCATGGCTGATGTAAGGTACACATCCTGCTCGCTGGGAAACCTGAGCACCAGGAGCCTTTCCTGCCCATCACTTCCCAGGGCCACCTGGGAAAAGGCAACAGCCGGCTGTGGGTTACAGCAAATGCTGACTGACAGCTCCCCGTGCAGGGAAGCGAATCCTGAGCAGCATATTGTCCCCTTGGCTTGTGCTGGGAAGGCAACAGGGAAGAGTACCCACAGCTTTCTCACACTGCCATTAAATAGGAGCCAAACAGGAGGCCAGGGCAAAGCCACCACCCCATGCGTGTCCCCAGCATGCCGGTGGCAGGGCCGCACGCAGGGGACAGGGCACGCTGGCTGCTCACCCGGAGCAAGGGCTGGCACAGTGTGGGGACCTCTCACCTTGTGACCTTCCTGTGACTGCAAAACCCAGAGAAAATGTACTTTTTGGAAAGAAGCAAGAAAACACCAAGGAGGCACTGGATGAGGGGCCACCCTGCTAAAGGCTTGTGTAGTGTTGTGCCACAGGGGAGTGGCGTGGAGCACGGCTCCTCCTGCTCTGCCTTCCACCCCGCTTCATGTCTGGTGTAAAACTGGTCTGCACGAGATGTCTGGCAAACAAGCCTTATGGAGACCAGCTGAGGGAACTGGGGTTATTGAGCCTGGAGAAGAGGAGACTGAGAGGAGACCTTATTGCCCTCTACAACTACCTAAAGGGAGGTTGTAGTGAGGCTGGTGTTGGTCTCTTCTCCCTAATTGCTAATGACAGGATGAGAGGAAATGGCCTCAAGTTACGTCAGGGGAAGTTTAGGTTGGATATTAGGAAGAAGTTCTTTCCTGAGAGGGTGGTTGAGCACTGGAATGGGCTGCCCAGGGAGGTGGTGGAGTCACTGTCCCTGGGGGTGTTAAAAAACGGGTTGATGAGGCACTTGAGGCCATGGTCTGATGGTCTAATGGTCAGGAATATGATGGGATAAAGGTTGGACTTGATGACCCTGGAGGTCCCTTCCAACCATAATGATTCTATGATTCTATAAGACTGGGTGAGGCATCAAAGGTTGCATTAAAGGCGGTGTGTGCTCTTCCCAAATGAAGGAGTTAGCCCATTGAAAACCTCCATGCCAATCTAACTGGCACCACAAACAAAGAAGAAAATGGGAATATGTCAAGGCCATCAGCTAATTAGTGATTAACCAAAGCTGTGGCCTGTCAGTGGCAGGGGGGCTGCAAGGGCTGCCATCTCTTTTATCCAGAACCGCAGCTGGTGACAGCCCAGCAAAGCCCCCCGGGCACCTGTGTCTGGCTGGGATCCCTGCCCTGGCTGGTACCACTGCTGGGGCCCTCGCCACCAGCCCCACAGGACTCGGTGCCGTCTCCAGGGGGATGCCCATCACACCAAAAAGAGCAGCACATGCCACTCGGTACCCTGTGGGCACGCTGCTGGCAGACAGCTCTTCTCCAGAGGAAGCCTCACTGTTTGCCAAAGGCTTGCTTGCTCAGAATCCCTCACCAGAGTTTTGCTGTGAACCTTTCTATAGTATTGGCTTACATAAACTGCTGCGTGTTGCAGGCTCCTCGCTGCACACCCTGAGAACGCAGCCTACACGAGTTATCTCCTCCCTGGCCTCCCCTGTGTTCAAATACTCCATCTCCTGGACCCTTACTGCTCCTGTACTGCTTGCAGCCAAGCAAGTTCATTAATGTTAATTAATGACTGCTGTGTTTCATATTAAAATCACCGGTTCTGAGCTCTGAGACACAAAGAAGTTTCCATACATCAACAGCTTCAAAGCAATTGTCTCTACGGGCACACTCGTCCTCAGCCATAGTTGTAGGATAATTGTGGAAATTACCCCTCAGGGAAGAGAGGAAAAACTACCTAATATTTACCTTGGGGGAAGGCTGCTCCCCCGGAGAGCTACCTGTCAGCTCCTAATGGGTTACAACACTTGGCCTCTCAACAAATTATACAAAATTACCCTCTGGTTAGCAGAGCTATGTGATTAATCCCACAAGCCCATAGTAAAAAAGGCACAAGAAACGTCTGGCTCTCACAAGATAAAACTACAAGGTGGGTGCATATGCCAAAAGCCTTACCAGGTCTAGAGGGTTAATCACTATTGCTCATTTCATGAAGTCTGCAGTTATTCTACTAAGTGTATTTTACACTCAATATATTATGTCATTTCTGTGCCTCCAAGGGAAAGCTAATTTAAAAAAATTAAAGGAAACATTTCAAAGAGAGTAAACAGCTCTTCCCAGATTCTGAAAATTGTTTACACTGAAAACTAAAATGCAATTGCAAAACCAGTGCCTGATCTTTGCCACTCTTCCCCAGGCAAAATTCCTCCTGGAGAAGACAGGAGTTTTCTCTCAGTCATTGACTCCTGGATTACGGTTTAACTTGGTAAAGATTGTTTCTGTTCCTGCAGGACTTCTGCCCCAACACCCCCAACATTACCCAGCAGCCATTCTTCCTGATGGCTTAACCCCCCCCTCAAAGTCTTCTGGTGGCCAACCCACCATACTGCAGACCCAAGGGCAGGGCAGGCACACCATGGGTGGTGTTGGCATGGGAAAGGGCAGCAGCTCTCACGCCAAGCTGGGCATGCAGTGGGGGCTCAGGGCACATCAGCAATGTCTGCCTCAGCTAAACTCACTTATCCCCTTCACTACGAGGCAGTCAAAGGCCAGAAGCTGCTGTCCCAGCACAACTTCCCAACAAGGCACCACCAGCTCTTCTGGAGCTGCATGTTCTCATGGTGAGAGCAGCAGATTCAGAGCTGGTTTCTCCTACCTGTCACTTAGACCCTTCCATATCTCATTTCCTTGTGTCAATCACCAACAATGATTTATAAAAGGCACTTACTGGAGACAGGTGGGATTTAAGGACCCTGCATCACACAGCTAATGGAGCATTTGCTCCCCAGAGACCCTCTACAGCTTTTCTCCACAAAGTTAAACTCTGGACCAAATTCACCCACAGCCAAGTATGCAACTCATTCAATTCAGTAGCAGCTTCATGAGTATGTTCAAGCGGACTGATTTGGGGTTTAAGGTTTTTGAATGGGTTTGCTTTATCCCAGGGAAGCCTAAGACATTTTATCTGAAGACAGAGACAAACAAACTCCTTAAGAGTTGGGAAGAGCTCTTTAGATATTAAGTAATTAAGCACACTCAGCACATGTTGGCTCCTAAAGAAGAGTTTTGAAGAGATAAGGCACTCTATAAATTGAAATTCATGGTTAACCAAAAATCTGCCATTTCAACTTCTGCTCACAAGCCTAATCTCATAAATTGCTACATGAAAAATGAAGATATAAGGAGCATTACACGATTTACAACATTATCAGATTGAAGGTTTTTTCTGCTTCCATGCTCATATTTTTCCATTTTTCTGCAGTTAGCTAAGATTTAACAGGCAGGTAAGTCAAGGCATTTTGATTTGAAATTGCCTTTCTGTGCTTGCCTTGCTTCCAAGGCCAGTAAGCACCATCAGCAGGGAAAAGGAAACAGCTTTTCTCTAGTGCAGCTCTCCCGAGGATGCCAAGAGAGAGCCTTGAGTTTCCTCAGATCTATTAACACAATGTTGGCCACCCATCATTACATCCAAGACAGCCTTAAAGCTCCAGCAACCACCTTCAGCAGAACAAAATGCACTTCAGGCCTGGAGTAGCAAGACAAGAATTGCGAAGCAGCGAGGTGCCGCAGCTTACCATTGCTCCTTCACTCTTACTTTGTGCAACTTCTCGCTGCAGCCGAGCCACAGACAGCTTCTCCCTACGGAAAGAAAAGCGTGTGAATAGCAGTTCATGTTTCACTGGTGGAGAGAAGGCACTGCTTCCCCACCGGGGTGGCATTCCTGCACATCGCTGGGGTAACCCTCCCGGCAGATCCCGCTCTCCTCGCCATGTTTCTTGGCAATATTCAGTGGCTGCATTATTGTTTCATTTTGTGGCAGTTTGACAGGACTGCCAATAAATCAACTGGATCTGAACATCATTTTCTTCATTCAAACAACAAAGTAGCTCATCACACTGGCGATAGTTATGGAAACAGACCATGCAAATCAGATTGTGTTATTTATTTTCCTTGCACATCACCTTTATTCCACACTATATTAACACAATTATCAATAAATGTATGCATAAAAATGAAATTTAAAAAATCCATTCTATTCCTAAACACACTGTGCTGCATTTTGCAACTACTGAATTATTATTTTTTTTAATTAGCCTATCTGCATATAAAATCCTTACCCAAATGTTTGGCTTGACTCAAGTAGCAACCTAGTTGCTTAATTAAGGGTTTGGCAATCACAACACACCTTCACCTGGAAAGTTGTAAGATAGGAATGAAAGTAAGGTTTTAGGATACATAGAAAAGGAAAGGATTTTCGCAGTATATGGACTGGGAAAATGTAGCACATGCCAAGTATGTGAACTTCAAAACCTAGACAGTGGAAAGCGGTGCAGGAACGAGAGGTATGGGAAGAGAGGAATTTGCTCTGGAAGCCCAGCAAGAGCAGAACAAGCTGGACTTAAGCAACCTAACACAATTTCAAAAGGACTTAAGAAAAAAAGACACTCATTCGAGTAGACTGTTTTTAAAGAAGAAAAGGCTGTTTGAAAGAAAAGCACCCTGCATAAACACCAGCACATGAAGAATTTATCAATACACAATGAAACATAAATGTGCAGATGAATAATTTACAAAAGGTTATCAGCTTTGAAAACTTCCAACAAGAGGATTTTAAGATCAAAATATATCCATTATCAAGTTTGAAATTTTTCATTTATTTGTGTTTTGTCCAGAAATTCTACTTGATCTAATTGGAAAAAAGACCTGAACCATTCCGATGGAGCATCCTGGCACTTAACTGGGATATTTAAAATCTCTGCCCCAGTGACTCCTTAGCATAATGCAAATGGAAGAGCGCCAATGGCTCAGAGCTGTTGAGAGCCAGCAGTGGGCAGCCAGCATCTGCCTGCCCATCGTCCTTGCACAGCGATGCTGTCTGAGGGCTGGCAGGACCGGCCTTGCGAAGGGCTCCAGCCATGAGCCCGCTGGCCACACCACCTGGCTTCCCTGAGACAATCAGTTCAGGAATGAAAACCTTCCTGATGTGCACTGCAGTGAAGTACACAAAGTCTTGAAAATGCAGAGGCATTCTCGATGCAGAGAAGAGCAGGGGCTGGAAACCCCCATCCTCCAAAAACCTGCAAAGGTGTCCAGCCAGGGCTGAGGGACAGCCCAGAGGCTGATGATCTCCCTGGGCTCTGTAGCCACTCCTGTCATTGACTGGGTCACCCTCATTGAGTATGAAAAGCTAAGTGCTCTACAATATTTTATTCCTGATCTTGCAATAAAAGTAGCCTTTAAACCACTTCTGTGAGCCATTTCTCAGGAACTGTTCTGCCAGGACCTGCCTAATTCCTGTGGGAATGCCAGCACTCGTGTCACTCAGCCATAGTTCAACATAGGCTTGGGTCACTGAACCAGCCCTGCCTCTCCATTTCAGTAGAAGACGTGGTATTTAAGTTGTCTCTAATGGTCACCCGCCCCCATGGGCTTTCTGCATCCCCACCACCCTCCCCTCACAGCTATCAGATTAACACTGGGCATTGCTAACAGCATCATTTGCAAACATACACAGTGTTGAAACCACCGAATATTGGCAAAACCTAAGGATGATACAGCCACAGGCCTGTGGAAGTTGCATCTGTGTTAACTCCAGCATGGTACCAAGCTCCTCTTCTGCACATCTGAAAAATTACTGAAGAGTGAGAAGTGGCATTAGTACAGCATTGACAGCCTTGACACAAGGATCCAAAAACAGCCTCTAAAAGACACGTACTGCCCTCCCTCTTCCTTGCTCGGATACTATCACAGGCAAATTACAAAATTGGTTAATCCTATTTTAAGGATTTAGCTCATTCTGCTGGAAATAGCCCGTTGCATTTCTGCTCCGCTTCAGTGCCCTGATATGTTTCAGTGGCAAAAAAGCAAGTATACCCTTTGAGGGGGTTTTGACTTTTTAATTGCAAAACAAGTGCCTAAAGATATTTTACGAGAAAATATGCGGGGGGGGAGGAGGGAATAAGCAAACAAAATGCCCCACAAACCACTCCTCCACATACATCCTGCCAGTGGTCTGCAGACATGTATTTAGTTATTCCTCCTACATGAGGAATACTCCTACTTTCCTCTCTGTGTTACCTCCAACATGAAATCAGTTAATCAGTTCCACACTTCTGGAATTCTAGATTTTTATCAGAATAAATTCCATTCAAGCTCCATGCACAAAGAGGGGTCCTCCTAAAGAGGCCAGGTCTTCCCTCTCTGGGTGAGAGAGGTTCAGGAAGGGCTTCCTTAACCATTTTCCCTGCAAAGAACAGCACAGACTGGCATTCTTGTACTGTGCTTGTAATATTTCTGGCCACTTTACAATAGCAGAAAATGAAAAAGAAACATGATTTTCATGTATGAGAAAAAAACTGCATCAGGGGATAAAGAAGAGCCATCTGTTCCAACAGTGTCTAAAAATAAGTCAACTTTGAGGCAAGCGGGCTCTGTGCTCCCACTTCAAACAGGTCCCAGAGCATCTCCTCCCTCCCGCCTGCACTCCCTGGGTGAAGGAGCCGTGCGCTCACAGCCAGACCTCCACAGATGGTCACCTTCATCTAGGCAGGATGCATGGCAGAGGCTCAGTGTGCCTCTGGACCGCAGTCACCCCTGAGATCATTCCAAGGAGCTTCCTTTGTGATGCGCTTGGCCCCTCGCCCGCACAGAGCCATTTCCCACCACCTCTGTACTAATGCATGCCCGTTTAACAGGTGACAAACCTTGTCAAAATCCTGTTATGAGCCAACAGCATTTAACACCAATTTGCAGTGTTGGAAGTTTTCATATAAGATACATGACAAGAGAGACCAAGGACTTTCATGTCTAAGAACACCCAAATAAAGCTGTTGGTTCCTACCCACCATCTTGGGTAGTTTTGATTAAGACAGCACCTTCAGAGGCAATTCTCAGCCCCCATTTTCTTTTATCATGGTGTTACAATTGGATAAGCATTTTACTGTGACTGAACTGCAAAAATAATAAGCTTTTAGCTGCTTTAGCCTTTCAGATGTTTCAATGCAAAGAACATTGGACACGCAGCTTCAAAGCTAATCTTGTTTTTTTAATCTTTGATTTTAAATAGGAAAAATCAGTAGCATTACTTTGTTACTATATTGTTTTATTTATTTTTAATCAAGCACGTTTCATCCCTATAGCATGATTAATTAACAAAGTTAATTAGCAACTACAGCCAACCTGCAAGGAAACAAAACCTCCTCTGAGGATTAAAAAAAATTAAAACATGTTCATTGAGAAGTTCTCGTGTTCGTTTTTGAAAAACCACCAAATGATAAAAGGTTTACAAAACTGCTCTTTGAAAGCACAGTTTATGCTCTTAAGTTTGAATATTTGCATTGTAAGTGGCAAAATTCCCAGCCAAGGACTTTGCAAAAAAGATAATTAAAGGAGCCAAACAAGGACTCAATTATATCCTTTCCAGATGGAACCAAGCACACAAGTAGTCACTGTGTGGATGGAAGAAAGATACATTTCAAGTCTCAGTATCGCTAGTAGATATTGCAGTAGCTTGTTCTAAAATACAGTTTGAGGAAAGCCCATTTAGTCCAAGAAAAACGTAAATGTGCTAAGTAATACTGCAAATTCTAATCTCTTCTTAAACTAAAATTTCTCCTTCAATCTGCCTTCCCATCAGTTCGTCTCATTCAACCACCAGACAAAAAGCCCTGTATCCTATGACAGTGACAGCTAACACACAGCTGAGGGCCTCACGACAAAACTGGGCCACTTGAACTTCTCCCAATCCACGGGGATAAAGGTAGGGAAGTCAATGCAATCACAATCCCCCACCTATCACATAATTTTGAACA
The DNA here is from genome assembly GCA_013398125.1 of Aegotheles bennettii. Taxonomy (NCBI): domain Eukaryota; kingdom Metazoa; phylum Chordata; class Aves; order Caprimulgiformes; family Aegothelidae; genus Aegotheles; species Aegotheles bennettii. Next base: position 491,434 of record VZRW01011289.1, on the reverse strand, counting down.
AATGCCAATACTGTTCCAGGTCTGGTAACAGGTATCCTCAGACCAAAGAACACAATGAAAGCTACACTGGATGCATGAAAGACTCCCTTTTTTTTGGTTCTCCTTCTTTATATTGCTATTTAACATTGGTGCAACAAAACAGAAAACTCTAGCAGTGAACTTCAGCTTCCCAAATTTTGAACTGAGATTTTAATTTTTATTTTGAAATTTTTTAATTTTTATTCTGATTCAGAAGCTCTTAGATACAGGGTTTTGCTTCTCCCTCTACCACAGAAAAGTATTATATAAACCAGCTTCTGGATGAAGTAATGAAATAAAGATTCTCATACAATGTGCTGAATTCTACCTCTTTGCCAACATCTCAGCCATACAGGACCAGGATATATTATCAGTGGTAAATAATAATTTTCCAATTTTAATGAAGAAAAATAATTTTATAGTTTTAACAAAGGACACGATCAAAACTCAGGAAGAATGGAAAATGTCTTAGTAACATCATCCAAAATGTAAGTTAATGCTTCATTGAACCTTAATCCCCATGATGCACTGGGAAGGCAGTGGTTATATCAAACCCTGATGTTGTCCTTCCCTGTCTGGATCACACACATGACCTGCCAGCATGTACTGACAGGTCTTTTTCATGTATTCAACATTGTCACATGAAGATTTTTAACTTTCCCCATTTCTTTTTTCATAAGTAAACTATTACTTTCCTACACAAGGAATTAATGAGGACAAAATTTAATAAGTATGACAGCTCCCAAGTAATTCATTGAATTGTTTCTCTGCCTGCTTTTTTTTCCCATGAACAGGCAAGTGTTTTCTTCACGTTTCATCCTTCCTTGGAAACTTTCACTCTGAAGTGATTTCATTTAGAAGTGGTCAGTTTTGCACCATAAAATGAAGCCCAGCTTTTCCTTTCATTTTATAACTTTCCCAGAATCCGAATCACAGAATCATCGAGGTTGGAAGAGACCTTCAAGATCATCCAGTCCAACCCCTACCCACATTACCACTAACCCACATCACCCAGCGCCACATCCAGGCGCCTCTTGAACACCTCCAGGGACGGTGACTCCACCACCTCCCTGGGCAAACTATTTCAATACATATCACACTACAGTGGAGAAATTTTTCCTGATGTCCAATCTGAACCTCCCCTGCTGTAAGTTAAAGCTGTTTCCTCTCATCCTTTCACTATGGGCACAGTAGAAAAGATCGACCACTGTATGTAAAGCCAGAAAACAACCATTTGACTCATTAAAGAAGTCAAGCTTTGAAAATATACTTAACATTTATTTTATTTTTGTGTGACTGTGTCCAACCAGAGCGGCCAAACTATATGCCAGCGAGTCCTTCAGTGGGATATTCTGGAGCAGAGAAATTCAACCCAGGTTTCCCCGCTCTACGCTATTGCTGTGAGATGCAGGTGGTGAATAAACACTTTGTTCATGGAGGAAAAAAAGCAAACAGAAAAATGAAAGAGACTCAGAATTTGAATTTATGATGTGTCCCTAACCACTGTGCCTTGGAACCACTGCTTATTTATCACCTACAAACGTTGTTTCTCTGTAACTTCTTTCCCCCCATATCATCACTTGTCACCACAGCATTGTTTTTCAAATGAACCAGAAAAACCACCACCAAAATCTGTTAAACATGGATGCTAGTCTGTGTGGAGCCACAAACCTGGCTTTCTTCAGCTCCTGGTTTTCCAGGGAGGTTTCCCATCCGCACGCTGACCAGGCTTGACCTCGTTGAGTCTATGAGATCTGACAAGGGAACAGCCAAGGGTGGAACAGCCGCAGTGAACTAATGCGTCTCTTTCAGCTCCTATTGCGATCGCAGTGGTTAGCGAGGCTGCAACCTGCCTTCCTACTGAAGATCACGTACCACAAAGGCATTTGGTGCTTTATTAAGTGTCAGCACCGTGTGCGTTTTGAAACTGCTCTTTTAGAGTCGCAACGGTTTAATTAGGTCTGGCAATAAGAGAGCCATCTTGCAAAGCAATATTCATTGCAAATTTAAAGCTAAGCAAAGTACAAGTTTTATATAATTATTTTTGCAATAACTGCAAAGACAGGAACTACAATAAGGGAAGTACTAATGCTGTCAAGCAGAAGCAGAATAGATAGGAGAAGCCACCAGCAAGGCACAGGCTCCTATTTATTGCTAATTTATTTGTATTCATTTCCGAATGAAAGATAAGCATACAGAAATTATCATCTACATTAAACCTTTCTTCTACAAGATGATACTCCCAAATCCAGACAAGCAAAACAGGTAATAACTTATTTAAACTGTATTTTCTTTGGGTGACACTAACAGTAGGGAAAAAAAACTCACCCAGGAATTGTAACTACAATCTAAAATATATATCAGCAATCCCCAGGGTCTCCTCACCAACTTCCAGTGGATTTTAACGTGTATGAAATCTGAATTAGAAGTTCAAAGAAGATTGTCTAGTTACTTTCCAGAAGCATCCAAACAAGACAACAAACACAAAAGAACTACCATGGAAGAAGATCACAGGGCAGAGTCACATCCCTGGTCAGAAAGGTAGGAGGAGAGGAACCAGTGGGGGCAGAGCCTCTGTTATAACAGCACGAAGGTTGCTTTTGGCTAGGAAAGAGAGGCAGAGCCATGGCAGAGAAATTAGATAAGGAAAGGTTATCAGGAGTCCATGGCAGATTATCAAGGGATTGTTTTCATGACAAATGACTCTCAGCACGGGCATGGCAGCCGAGGTCGGCCAGGCGCTCGAGCACGGTAATTCTCCTGTCCAAAGCACATGCACAGGGATGGGCAGCAATGCATTATCAACAGAAGCATCTTCTCTCACATTGGCAATCTTTATTACTTCACTGACATTTATTGTTTTCAGCACTGAAATTATGGGTGCGAGACTGCACACTTAAATAATTCACGGATATTTCAGACAACATTTCAAATATATGTATTTTTTAACGTTGGGGTGTCTCCTCCCACAGTTAGTGCTGACTCCACAACACAGCCCACCTCTCAAATTCTGTACATATTTGGGCCAACAGTACCAGACATAATTAGGGAGGTCTAGACCCAAAGTTTAAAATGTTGGTGTTTTTTTCCTCTTGAGCTTTGAGATGGTTTTTAACCTTCTTAATATAGAAAAGTTAGCAAGTGAAGAATAGAGACCTTTAAATGACATTCATTAGTAACTGCTAAACAATTAGAATGACAACAAATAGACCCACCAAACCCCCTTTCAATTCCTTGACAAGACATGGAGACAGTACCAACCACCACGATCAATGCAGTTTCTTAATTAAGAAAAAAAAATGGGCAAAAAAAGTTACTCCTTCCCCATGATGCACACATTCAGTTGTAGAATAAAAGATTAATGCCTGCATGACACAATGTCAAATCATCAGGATAATTACGAATGATACTAAGCAATCATTTTGCAAATCTCCTGGAACATCTCCCTTATGACCATTATTCACGAGACAATGCATTCAGTCACAATTTTTTTTTTCAGATATATTCTTCTGAAGCCTTTCTTTTCGGGCAAAATTCCAGGTGGAAGAAGAAAATTAGTGGGGCAAAAAAAGATTTTTTTATGAAAGACAAAAAAAAGGAGAAAAAATAACAATTTCCTAATAATTTCTAAGGTCTGCAGGCCATAGTGAGAAATACTTTCAGATTTATTTTAGAAATCAGCTGAAGGATAAAATAGTGAACAGCACCAGGCAAGGGAGTTATACTTGGCTATCCACTTTAATGCAACATCAACTACGAAACTTCAAGCACTCAAGTGTCAAGAAATACCAAGTATTGACCTCTGAAATCCATCTAAAGCTTAGTTTTTCACACTATAAATTAAATACTCCCAGCATTATGTAAACCTGCATTTATGAAAAAGCATAGTTAATGTTTTAGCAGGACCAAATTCTGCACAGATTTGTTCCCTGTTTAAACTTATTGATTTAATATATCCCATAAACCACAAAAATGCACTAGTGCAAACAAATGAGCACGGGATATGTTTCACAGAATTTTTTATTATTAAAAACAGTATGCTAACCATAAACTTTATTGCCTCTGTTCTGCAATCCACACCATAAAATACCTAGCAAAAGCAATCCGACAAATTCCTCTTATTTCCAAAACACTCTTCGTTTCACATGCCCACAAGATGAGTTTTTGGTGGTGATCCCCAAATCCATGTGCTCTCATTGCTGGAAGTATGGAAGCTGGTGATAATTGGCTGTTCAGAGGAGCTGACATGGGCCTAGCAAACACAGCAGTTGCCAACACAAGGAAGATGCTGATTAATCAGATGCCACTTTCAACAGAGTAAAACTTTGATTTCCGTGACTCCATGAACTTGAAACCAATGGCAGAGATGTGAATGCAGCCACTCTCTATGTAGCCATCAAAAGATTATTTTTTTAATACATATTCAAGAAAGAAGAGATAGAGCAAGGACTAGAAAGAAAGGACTACGTGTAAGGGTACTTTTCACATCTTGCATTTCTTCAGCACGTCATTCAGCACTTCTACTCTAGATTGAAAACCAGCACACAGTTGCAGGGTGTGACTGCATTGCCATTAGGGAGAGTGTAGCTGTTTCTCCCCAGTTTAATTGCTCCAAGTCTTGCAGCTTCTGAATATATATAACTTCTCCCTTGGTGATTGCTGTTCAGATTTAAGCTGGGTCAAGCTGTTCTCTAGACTAGATGAAATCTCAGTTCTTGTGTTTCTGGATGGGGTATTCTATATGGTTTGAAGTACTAGATCCTTACAGCACACAGTCTTCTACTATTTCTATTGCATTATTTACTTGTGTCATTTTTTTAAAAAAAACCACAAATATTTGGAATCCAGAAGATAATCTTCTGATATATGAAGAATCCTCTGGATTGTGACTCAAACAGAATTAGCATTGAATCCTGAACCCCCACAGCCATTTCTAGCAGAAGTTACTTCTTTTTTTTTTTTTCACCAAGCCTGGACTTGAAAAATGACCTTGAAAAATGAAAAACAAAGGAAGAAACAAGCAAACAAGGTTTTCTTTTTGCAAAGGACTTGGAAGCTGAGCTAACAAATCCCCCAATCACTGGTTGCTCATATATATTTTTCCTCTAGAGATTTGTCAAAGGGAGATGATGTGCTGTGGAAATTCTTTTGAAAGGATATGCATTTCCCTAAAGGATTTTTAATGAGAATTTATTGCTCATGAAAGATTCAGGATTGGCAGCACTTCAGTCTTCAGCTAATGATCTTTGTTTATTAACATAAGATACATCACGCTTAACAGGAGTGTAACTTACCCAACCAATCAAAGCACAAAAGAATTCTCATTCCTTCAGTCTTCTCCCCTGAGGCTGTCTGAGAGGGTGCTAGCTGAAATTTATATGGTTGTCCTCTACGAAAATGAACTCAGAACCCTTATTTGACATAAGGCTGAAAATCATGAAATCACTTTCTCATAACCAAAATTATTCAGACATAAACTGACAGCAAGAAATGGCAGCAGACTGCTATTACTCCTCATAGTGCCTACTCCTTCCATGCAAAACCTCTTACCACTATCAGAAGGTGTTTGCTTAGTTCTAATCCTAATTGCTCTTAAATTCCCTGGATAACATCCATGCAAAGTGCTGATTCCACATCCTGTTAGTAAACTACCACCTTCTGAAGCTTGAAGAATTTGCAAGAGCAAGATGAAGGCTGTAGACAACTGAGTCTGTGAATCAGAGATCCCAGAAACACCACCAAGCCATCTCTTGTATTTCTATGGAAATACAATGGCAGAGTGCTTTTTTTTTTTCAGAAAAAAAAAAGGATCAAATATACAACTGAAGAAAAATGGGGTGTAAGGCACAAAACCCAAATACATTGCTTTGGACACTAAGCTCAATGCTGTTTTGGATATTAAGCTCAACCGAACTCTTAGATCTCACTGTTTCCTTCATAACTAGCTTTCCTCCTGCTCTGCCCGGGTGAGACATCCAGCTCCTGTTTGTTTGTGAGAACATTTAGAAAGATTTTCTCCTTATCTCTACAAAGCTTTTCAGTTTTGCTCTTACAATTTGAAGAAGATATCTGATTTTGCTTCCACTCCTTTGTTCCCAGATCATCACAACACATTCCTGATATTCTTTGCAATCTCTTTCTTTTTTGTGGGGTGTCACACAGAAGACAGGGCAACATGTTTTTATCTGTCCAGAAAGCCCACAGCGTTAGGACTTCTGTTTCTCTTAACAGGCTACACTTACCCTGTCTTTTTTCTCTCTGAGCTACATTTATCGCACACTCTGTAACCTTCCAGTTGTCACTCATGTCTTGTTCTAATTGAGCATTAAAATACTTTGGAAAAATAATTTGCTCTTTTTTTTTTTGTGGACAAGGAACAAAATCAAAATGATTTCATTTTGTTTCACTCACTGGACTTTTCTCTCTCTTGACTTTTTCCCTTTATGCAATTGTTCAATACTTAAATATTCTGGCACAAATTGCTAGCAAATCTGCAATGACCTTGCACTCAAAGAGAAAATACAGAAGAGAATCAGAGTTGTTCAGAAAGAGTCCTTTGCTCTACTGCTTAAATTGGTTTCTTGCTATTTCTTGTAATGTCACTTTGCACCGCCAGGAATAAGAATACTATTCTATTAAGACCCAGAAATACTGCTCAGTCTGGTGGACACATTTCCACTGGGGGCTGTCTCCATTTTAAGGCAAGAGGCAGCTGGAACTCAGATCAGGCCCCAGGTGCAGCATTCTGTGTTACAACCTACATTTACTTTCTTCTACCAACTCACCTGAGGGATGAAAGAATTTCATCTTACATCCTTTTAGAAGAAAGCAAATAAACTGAACGGTGAGATGCCATGCACACCTTTGGATACAGCCACAGACCAGCAGCACCAATTTCCATCGCTATTACCTGCGCCCCTCTAGACTGAGCACTGAGCATTAGGACTGCAGAGCAGTAACACAGAGTATTTTGTACTCAGGAAAACATCAGAATGGGTCAAAAGATATGTCAAACTAGTCTATCAGAGATATGTATAAATGTATCTGCTCTCTATACCAGGGTAAAAATCCATGTAAGCCATGTAGCTCCCATATTGTATTTCTGAGTTTCCAACCTGTGACACAGCGGAGGCTGTGTGTGCCCAAGAAGAAAATGTAGCAGAGAGTAGAGTTAAAAACTAAATGAATGCATAGAAGACAATTATTTTTTTAATACACTTTGAAGCAACAACCAATATGAGGGGAAAAAAGGCTACTAAAATGATAGAAATATGGTTTGCAGCATACAATTTAATAATTGATCAATACTGAGCACATATGCTGAAAGACATGCAGTATCTGTTGTGGTTACAACATTGCTGTGGAATCAGCTATTCCGACAGGATTCCCAGCAAGTGACAGATCAAATAAATTAATTCTTTCCTGATAGCATTTCTCAAATGTCTACATAAACTATATGTTGGATGTACCCATAGGCATTAATTGTCACAATTTTCAGATTCAGGAATGTGATCCTGTTTATTGACTGCGAAGATTTGGAGAGAGAAGGTAATACAGACTTTTCATAAATCTCTGTGAACTCCAGTAACCTACTAGCTTTGTGAAGAGAAAAAAAGGAGGAAAGCTAATAACAAATTTCCTTGAAAAAAGTTATAAACTGCTGGGCTTCCCTTGGTCCTCCCCCAGGCTAGGGAACACGCTTCATTATGCCTTAAACAAAATCACATTCTTTAAACCATGGCTCACTGTGCCAGAAAGAAAAAAACAGCATGTTGAAAATCACTTTGAAGTATCCTTTAGTACCCAACACACATTCTACAGCCTTACAGCAATAAAATCAGTTCCATGCTAATGATACAATTGTTTCTCCTATCACTCCATCTATAAAAAAAGACTAGATAAAGTCAAAGGCAGTGCCTCTGGCTGATTATGTGTTTTGACAAATTAGATGATTAACTGGAATCTCAAACTTGAGCTTCGTTGACTCAGTAGACCTAAAAGAGCAGACTTGTTTTTGAAAGGACAGGGATCTGCAGGGACCCCAGCCCAGAGTGAGCATGCCACTCAAAAAGTTTTATTTGTGCTGAACCACACACGGGCTGGCATGCACACAGGCTAATTTTAATAAAGAAATTATAGTTGTCACTTTAAATAATGGACGCAGCATACAGTAATATATGCAAAACGCTTTCCAACATATTTGAGTGGAGATGGAGGAACTAAGTTATCAATGACAGTTTTACTGCATAATTCTAATGCTTAACAACACTGAAGATGAAATCCGGAGCACATCAGGAATATTGGTGGAGCAATGACAGTATCCTTGTGTATGTTTATTTAAATTCAAATGTAGTCAAACCAAAACCTTGGTGGTTGCCTAGGGATGAAACAGAAAGGACTGCACAGCAATGGGCACAAGATCCACCTGTGCTGCTCAAGTTGTTCTACTGAGCTCCGTAAATAATCTCACATGTGGTGACTTGAACTTGCTTCATTACATCTTTAAAACCCACTCCCTGAATATTAAATGAAAAAGCATTATGAGACCCGAGTACTCAACCAAGCAGGGACAGAACCGCTACTTAAAACTTTTCCAATGATTCATGATGTGACTGAAAATCCTACTATGAGAAAGTGTAGTGCCAGCATCTTACAAGTAAACACAACCTAAAAACACAGCTTTCTGTTTAAAACCTGAATCTAGGAAGCAAACACCTCAAGAAACCCCAGAAAAATTAAAGCCTTTTGAGGCATTTTAAGTGATTTTCCCCAAAGATATCAGCCAGATCGGCTTTGTGAACGAGGCCAGCATCTCAAGGTCAAATAGCATCAACTTCAATGGAAGTTCAACTTCAGCAAACAAAACAAGTAATTTAAAAGATACGGGTGAATAAGAATCAAGATGTGTTGGTGTTCAGGCATTTCCAAACATAAAAGAAAGACACTGAGGTGCTGGAGCGTGTCCAGAGAAGGGCAATGAAGCTGATGAAGGGTCTGGAGCACAGGGCTTATGAGGGGCAGCTGAGGGAACTGAGGTTGTTCAGCCTGGAGAAAAGGAGGCAAAGGGGAGACCTTATGACTCTCTACAACTGCCTGAAAGGAGGTTGGAGTGAGGTGGGGTTTGGTCCTTCTCCCCAGTGATATGACAAGAGGAAATGGCCTCAAGTTGTGCCAGGGGAGGTTTAGATTGGGTATCAGAAAAAATTTCTTCACTGAAAGGGCTGTCAGACACCGGCACAGGCTGCCCAGGGCAGTGGTGGAGTCCCCATCCCTGAAGGAATTTAAAAGATGTGTAGAAGTGGTGCTTAAGGACATGGTTTAGTGGTGGCCTTGGCAGTGCTGGGTTAATGGTTGGACTTGATGGTGTTAAAGGTCTTTTCCAACCTGAATGATTCTATATTAAATGTGATTTAAAAATACCTAAAATATTAACTGTCTTAAGTATTAAAAGGGAAAGATTTCCAGCCAAATGTCAACCAGATACTCGGGCAAATCTGCATTTCTCCAGTTTTCACAACAAATAGCATGTTTTGAAAGCAATTTGATGTTTGAATAAAGCTCCTTGCCATTTTTCACAGCAGAAAGATTCCAGTAGCGTATCTGGGTAATGACTCTGAAATGACTTATTATAGTCATCACCACAGCCAGCTACATCACCTTTGGTAGGAAGCAAAATAAAAATCATACACAGTGTTCATGTAGCATCACCACAAGTATTACTTCATTCACAGAATCAGGAAAAAGTAATTTTCAAATCATGGCATTGATTATTTCAAAATTTAATTCCCCAGTCAAAAGCTATACCAAGAAAATAAATCCAGTAAAGAGCATTTGCCAGTTAAGTAAGCCAGCCTAATCTTACTTTAAATTACTTTGATATTAGAGATCATAAAACTAGAACCAGACTTTAAGTACCAGTGTTAATAGAGTAGGAAGAAAAACAGCCATATATAAAACTGGTGATAAACATTGTAGATAAATCTCCTGCATCACTACATGGCCATGCCTTTAGCCTATATGAGATCAAAACAGCTGTCAGAAATTACATACATAGGCATTTTGAATTTTTGCTGCTTAAACCTAAGGTACACATTTACCTTGAACTCGAAGGATCAGAATGATGCTGCTATAAGCACCTACTTCAACATCCATCAACCATTAGTGTTTTCTTAGAGAAAGCCAACAGAAGCCATCCTCTTAATACCCAGGGTTAATCAGCAAAATTGTAATAGTGGCTCTTAACAGTGTTTTACTAGACTGCAAAGGGAACTGAAAGTACTTCTAGATACAGAGTATAAGTTATTAATGGCCTAAGTTGCTATACAGGAGTTCAGAGCTTTTCCAAACTCAGGGGATCAGTACCTAAGAGATGTTTGCATTCATTTTCCTCTCTGAAAGTCCCCAAAGCAGAACAGAATAGCTTCTCCTTTCTCATCATGCTGCAAGAACAAGCAGATTTTGATACGCTACAATACTTCCATGTTGACATATTCTTCTTAAGAAGATATTGTCTTAATTAGTTTCATGTACCATTTGGAGGTTATCTAGAAGACATGTTAAGAATTTTTTTAAGTGAAGCAGAAAAAACCCATATGGTTTTAGCTTGCATCTTATTTCTTACTCTAATAAAAACAGTACCTGCTCATTCCTGTGCATCCCACAAAAACAGTTTTCGCAGTTATCATCTAACTTCAAGTGGAAATGAAATGCTAGGATTTTATTCTGCACGAAATACCCACATATTCATCTATTCATTAAACATCATGGGTGAGAATGCATGACCAAGACACAAAAGGTCTCACTTCACCCTGCTGCTGGCTCCGGCTCTTCACCAGCAGCTCCTTCACTGGCCTCACTCCGCACCAGTACAACATCCCAGTGTGTTAGATGATTATACAGCTACTTGCTAAATTCAAAATTATTTTAGTTAGCATACTCACAATTTTTTTGCAATCTCAGATGTAGGAAAAGATAAACTCTCAGGGTACACGAGGTCTATCAGCAGGTACCTTTCCCTAGTACTGTCTTGTGAAAACATGAAAAACTTTACCTATTCATAGACAGCTTTTCTGTATGCACCTATAAAAACTGTAGTTTTACTTAAAAATCCAAAGCTTCCAATCTCTAAGAATTGCAAGTGACAGATAAAACTAACTATTTTCTAGATAGATACTACATAATTTCCATTTCCCCTATATACAGGTCATGGAGTACAAGGTTTCCCAAAGACATTTTCTTTTAAAAACAGTGATACCTTTTAGAGCGCTCCCTGCAACATCGATCAACTTCCCCTTTATGAGGAAAATGTTTCCAAGTAAAAGTAAGTACCTCATAGTGTCAAAGGTGTTAATGAAGAACAGTATTAAAAAACCCTAGAAGATTATGCCCATCATACCAAGCAGCAATTTAATACTTTAAGCAGGCAGCCAGATGGCTGGTTCCAGTCAGCCCATCTCCACCGACATGCATTTCATCAGCCGAGTCACCCCAGACAAATAACGAGCCTGGATTTTTAAAAGGCAGACAGTGACAGAGCAGGACAGCCAGAGCTGGAGATCTGCAGGGTTTAGAAATTGCTCAAGGCTGGGGTTCACCAGCCCCAGGCAGGCCAGAAGCCTGTGGGAAGCCCCATGGGTTTAGCAGTACCTTTGGGACATTCCTGCAGCCTCCTCCAGCCACAATCCTCCTCCAGCAGGACTCTTCACTACCCCCAACACCCAGCTGCCCCCTGAGAGCCTGAGATCCCTACAGCTCCATCAGCCTCGGGCACATAAAATCTCTTTTGCTAGAGCCTTGCTGGCCAACCCAAAATCAGACAGGTCGAGTTTCACTCGAGAGGAAGGGGAAGAAAATGCTAGGAAGCAAAACACCCTTCTCAGTCTCCAGATTTTTAGTGTACTGGTCTCTGCTTTGGTAGAGGCCTCCAGCCACCATCACGCTCGGGCTGGAGTTTTCCATCTTTAGTTTATGAATCTGCTTGCTCCTCAATGGTCAGTGGGTTTTGCCAAGAGTTCCCTCTCCAGCCATCAAATGGCCACACTGAAGGACAGGGCCGTGCTTTCACCTACTTAACTGTACCCCCTAACGCCCACTCTCTCTACACCTTTATTTTACTGCCTCCACATCCTCTCCTTCTCTAGCTCTCCAGAGCACACCACTTTCTCGCTAGCATTTTTGCATTGCTGAAGCCAACAAGTTTTCACCAATTCCAATATACACATTCCAGTGACAGTTCTCCTCCACAAACCTGGTTTGTTTGACCCTGAATGATTCTGGCCAAAGCCATTCAGTAACGTCTGCGTGCTGTCCCTTGACACAACAGAAGAGGACAAACCTGGGGAGTGGGAAATGACATTAAGACCTCTGACAAGGTCTGGGAGCACAGTAACAGCAGCTGGATGAATAACCAGAGAGCAGACAAAGCCCCTTCCATTATTTCACAGAGAGAATGAGAAAAAGTGTCATAAATTTACACAAATTGCTCAAATATTATGATCTGAGTACTTAAATACTTATTTCTGCCTCAGCAATCTACGGGAAATGTGCAGTCTGAGGTGGTAACACAACCACGTGTGAATGACTCCCAGAACCAGCCCCAACTTGGAAACAGCATGCCCTGATGAAGATGTTACCCAGACTAACATCAAGAAATAATCTCATATTCAATGCTTGTTTTTACACAACATACTGCTGTAGTATTTACTGCTCTTTTAATGCTCCTTTGTACACAAGAGGCAGAAAAAGTTGTATTTATTTTAAACCAGTGAAAGTTTGAGAGCTTTTCTGATGGGTAAGGATTTTTTTTTTCATTTTTAAAAGGAATTAAAAATCTAGGTCAGAACATTCAACAAGAAGCAACGGTGAAAGTCAGTGCCAGGCTTGCTTATTCTCAGAAATAAAGTTGAGCAGCTTTAGGACCTTGTCTTTTGAGCATAGATTGCATTCTAGCATATCAGATGCTGCAGTAATGGGATTTTGTAAATCTGAAACGTATTCATAGTGTGTACATAAAAAAATTTCTTGATGTTTCACTTAGTTTAATGCCCTTTCTCATCATATACACCCACCCATGCCCCCCTGCTTTCAACAGCTAATAACCAATACATCTGATGAAAATTAATTGTCTTGACAGCTTGCATGAAAACTATAAAGGTCCAAAGGAAAAATGCTGTGGCAGCATTTTCTTTCTCTGTAGGACAGTAGCTATGGAAACTATCTTTAGAGGCCAAATGGCCTTCATCCCAGTACAACAAAAAAAAATAAATAAAAAAATGCTACTTTCAGTGGGTTAGTCAGTGGCACTAGTCTTAATTGTCAATCTCTACAACATTGCTGCATGTTAGCTAGAGCAAAATAATGATTGATTTTGTGGGAGCAAAGCTGAGATGACAGTATAGTACCATTACAGACCTAGATAACACAGAGCCTTATGAACTGTGCCCATATTGATAATTACTGTGACAATCTGTTACAGAGAACATATAAAAATGTAAAACTAGACAGATATCTAAAATACCAACGTGCAAATTTTCCACATTCTTAATAGAAAATATTTTTATAATTATTATGATAGAAATAATTTTGTCTTATCCTCAGGTAAATACTTGCAGCCAAAGAGGAAATCTCTAATCTTATTTAACTGTCACATTTCACTAACTGAATCTCCTGTCCTTTTGGAAGGGTTTTATCCCATACAGCTAGCCGGAACAAAAGCAGTGATTTCTAATAGAGTCTGACAAAATCATCATTTTTTATGAATGCTGAGAGATTATGAAGGGTTTTTCCCTCAAAAGGCAAGACACAAATGAGCCAGAGATTGACTATTACAAATGCACATGGCAAGTTCCATCACCAACCACAGAAGATTTCCTGCAGAACAGCAGTCACAGGTCATTAATGAGGCTTTTACACTTTTGAAGGAATATTTCTTTCATCCAGAATGGTATTCAAAAAGCAGTGAAAGATTTCAGTCATTGAGAAACCTACCTATAAGGAAGGAAGCCAGGGTACACACATACCTCAAGCATACACACCTTTCCATCTTTGCAGAGGTTGGTATTTCCCTTTCATTTTGTGACACTGCAGTACTCCCACAGTTTTCTCTATGTTTTCTGGAAAACTCCTTCTGTCCACACCAGCAATTCTTATTTAAATGGCTTACAGGGACTACCCAGGCAGGACAGAATTATACAGATCAGGTTTATGTCCAATCAAGAGCCAAACTCTCCCCAGTACCACATGACAGCTGCTGGGTGTGTGAGTACTGGGGGCTATGGAAGTGCAACATCTTGAGGGATCCATCTTGAAACATCAGTACTTTGAGGTGCACTACAGAAAGCAACCATGAGTGTATGGTTCACAGGCTAATGTACTGAGAGAGGCACTGGGCTGGCTGTTAGACAATTATCCAGGTGACCGCTGAGCATCCATGAATTATGGTTGCACTCAAAAAAGTCTATGCCTATTGGCAGAAGATAACTAAAAAGCAAGGCATGTGCCTAAAATACAGCATACCTATGAAACTTTACAACTGAATTTAGCTCACAGGTTACAATCGCCATTATTCATGAACATCCAGAACTCCATCCTGCTGCTCCCATGGAGAAGTTGTATTTCATCTCTCTGCCTCAAGAGGATCTGCTTGTCCGAGGTCAGACACAATGCAGGCTGGATTCACAGCAGGACTGTGTTGGTGTGGCCCCATTTTGCCCACTGGAGATATACTTCTCTAAACCAACTATGACACCAGCAAACTCATTTTAAATTGAAGCCAAGCACGCTATTTTCAGGCCATTAAACCAATAAGGAGTATTACAAGTATGAAAGCAGGTCAAGACCATTTTCTCTGTTGCATTTTCTCTCTCTCACAACTAATGGTCAAATTATGACAGGGTGGTACAACTATCCCTTCGAGGTGGACAGGGAGAGGTGCCAGAGCTTCCCAGGGGCAGCCCCAGGGAAAGCCCACACAGCATTGCTCGGCCACCCCAGCCTCTGTCTCCTTGTAACCTTAGCCACAACCTTCACCAGTCTTTCAGGTACTACATGATTTTCCAGATGAAAGCTTGTTTCTCCTACTAGAGGAAAGAAGATTTTTGAGCTGTATTTATTAACGATAAAATAGGACTGTGTCGAGCAGCTTTCTCTATAAAGCAGCAGATGCAGTCCCTCAGAAATATGTATTTAGTTGCACCACATATTAGACAGTCAAAGAACTAAATTAAGACCTTCAACGCAGTCTTAATCCAAATTGTTTCACTGGTTGACTGCTCGTCTTACCATATGGGAAAGGAGCTTTCATATTTCCTACCCAGACCTCACTGATGGGATATTTTGTAAAATCACTCTAAAAAAAAATAATAAAAGGAGGCAAGTTTTATGAAGGCAGAGAGAAATTCAGTACTGATCCAAATGGGAAGGGGGTGCAGACACTCGTCTGGTAGAGCTGTTGTTTCATCCTGTGATGTGGGAGCTCTGCATCTGAAATATTGACTGGGAGGAGGAGGGAAGAGGGCCATGCCGTGCTTAGATCCCCTCAGTGCCATCAATAAATCCATGCCTTACCGGGACTACGGGTTACATTTTGGATCTAACAATAGTTCTCATTAATTTGCCTGTTAACCTCACATAGATTTATCAGAGTAAGAGTGCAGCAGAACACACCAGAACTATTTACTCCGTGCCTCACACTGAGGTTTGATCCAGCTACTACTAAACAAACCAAGTATATTTCAACCAACTTGGATCTGACTCAAAAATACGTGGTCCATGCTGCCATCATAAAAAAGAGGAGATTAGCAGAACAGAAAGGGCAGACAGGGCTTTATGTGCCAAAGGCATGACTTCTTTTCCAATGTTAATTTCATAAGAGACACCCGTGGCTGAAAACATCATCTTGCTCACCGTCCTTAAGACTATCACAGGTACACCAATGCCAAGTGAAGATGTTAAGGAGATTAATCCATGCTCTAATAATCTTTATCTAAGTATTGCTATAAAAATCTTTCTTAGAAAAGCCTTCAACGACAATGGAGAGAGAAACTCACATATTGATACATCCCAACCCAAAATCAGCCAACAAAATGCACAATGAACAGCCAAGCATGTTTTCATTACTCTGTGAAGCAAATCCATCAGGGACCATTGCCATCATTTGCTTCATGTTAAGTGCATACTACAGCAATGAGTGACAGCATTAGCTTTGATCAAAAATATTTTCAAATAGCTGTGAAAAATTTGATCTTTTCTTTGATACAAGTATCACTACCCCAGGAAACAAGCCCCAGTGAAGTAAAAGATTTCTAACATCTATTAATACCACACTTGCTCTCCTCCAGTTTTACAGCTTGGCTTCCTCCCTCACTGAAATACATGCTCTTGCAGAATCCAACCTCTTTCCTCACTGCTGCTTTCACACTTCATAACATCTGTATCACGATTCTCAAGATGTGAAACTGTTCCACTGCAATTTTTTTTCTTTAGTTCCGACCTTTTCCTAACACAGCTTTCCAAACTTAATAGAATATCCCATTGCAGATAAATCATTAATTCTTGCAAACCTGCAGTTCTCTTCCTGAACACAACTTCCCCATTTTCTTCCAAGAGGAAGTAAATCAAAATCCAACAAGGCCATTTGCTTC
The DNA here is from genome assembly GCA_013398125.1 of Aegotheles bennettii. NCBI lineage: Eukaryota > Metazoa > Chordata > Aves > Caprimulgiformes > Aegothelidae > Aegotheles > Aegotheles bennettii. Next base: position 474,776 of record VZRW01011289.1, on the reverse strand, counting down.
CTTCTCACCTGCTGAGATGGTGTTGATCCCCCAGTACCTCCTCCCACCTATTCACATCACCTGCCTTACTCTTAGGGTTCTCCTGCCTCTGGTTCCTGTTCCTTGCCATACAGGTCTATTCCAGTCCTTCCTGGCTTAAAAAACCAACAGAGTCATCTTCGGTCCTACTTCATTCTCTGAGATCATTGAACACAGTCTAGACTGCCACGCATCCTTGTCCTTTCTCACCCATGTCTTTCCTAGGAAAATACTAGAGCCAGTGTTCAACACTCTGCGAGGCTGGACCCTTCAGGAACTAACTCCAAGCTTCTCATCAGGGAACCATGAAACCCCACAAATCCTAGCTCAAACCAGGAGCTCCTTTACATAGAGTTCAAAGCTGGAAAACTTGGGATGTTCTGGGACTTTCTGGTTTTCAGATAGGAGTTTGGACAGAAGCAGTCCATGTTGACAAGTTAAGAGCCACCAGCACTTGTAGACTCCTGTTATCTAGTAGTTAGATATGGACCTGTAAGACAATGACCACCACGGATAGTCTTGGCAGTTTTGAATTAACTTTTCAGACATCTGATCTTACGAGAATATCAGACTTTGAGAACAAAGAGAAGTCTTGATTTCAAAATAAATCTACTCCTGCTCTCTGACAAATGTTTTTTCATTTTTCCTTGTACTCTGTAATCTACTTTGATCATTTGCTGACTTTGCACATTGTGAGGTTTTCAGGCCACATTATTTCTGATCACATTCTAATCCACTAGGTGCACTTGCACTGGTAATGTAATGTGCTGGGGGGTACTTTTTTAGGTTGAAAACTTGTCTTGGATCAACATTTCAGGTCTTGAACACAGCATTCATAAGCTTGTAGATTCCCTCCTGCAGTTGTGCACCAGGACAATAGCCAGAGTACCTTAGGTGTAAGGTAGACGCCAGGTCCCCAGCAGTTGACCCCTGGTACGTGCCCAGGACCAGTAGCTGTTGCAACCTCTAGGGCCAACTGGGAGACAAAGCAGAGGTGTGGTCCTGGACCCACAAAGGATCACAGCAAATAATCAAGTTCTTTTCTTATTTGTGCCATGTCATTTGATACTACTGATGCACCTGTTGAGTCCTTGGCTAGGCCTCCAAGAAGTAAACATACTTCTTTTAACAAGAGCGAGCATTAAAAAATTATAGACACCAGAGGCTTAGATATTGCCACATGTGCTATTTACACGAAAAAATATTTTTATTTGTAGTGAATTGTTTGCAAGTTGGCACGTCAGATTCCCATTAACACCAACAGGAATGATCACAGCTCAACCTCATTTTCAGCAGCCCCCAGGAATCACTTTACTGCAGATGTCAAGAAGGCCAAGACACGTTGAGAATGGCTCAGTTAGAATGACTCTGGACTTCATCCAAAGTCAGCGGAAAGATGCATTTACGGCACTGGGTTTGGCCTACACTCTCCACTTACTTCATTTTACGCAGTTGTGTTTTTATTAAGGCTATAGCTGCCCTTCAGGATGCAGTAAGTCAGCGGGGTCATCGTTTTACAAACTGCAACCTGGTTTTATACCTGAGACTAGGAACATATGCTGTAACGCAGACACACACGGTGGGCATATGGAGAAGAGGTACACAGGCAATTAATTCAAAAGAGGAGAAAGAGAGAGCAGCAAAGTTATGTAAAGGTCAACGCCTACTGCCACAGAAATGACTGTACTTATGGCAATGAAACTTGGAATTATCATTCTAAAGGCTTAAAGCATACAGCTCACCCTCAGAAAAAAAGAACCACTCAGAATAAGGAAGTGGTATACTTAGTCACAAGTAACTCTTATCAGCAAATGTACAATGGGATAAAGATTTTAGCTTCCTGTAGTGGCTCAGACCAGCAACATGGGCAAAATCTTGGCACAAAGAAGAAGTGAAAAGTCCAAAGGATTCAAGTGAACATAATGAGAGAGCAGCTGCATTGTCTGTTTAGAAGAACACAGGCCACCAGGAGCCAAGAGTCTGTTTAAAGGGGTTTATACACAATGCAAGCAAAGTTATTAGAAGATGGAACAAAGATGTACATGGAAAGCAAGTGGTAAATGTTTGGCTCAGATACTCAGAACTACATGGATTTAAAAGAAATCCTAAAGAAAGTGATGGGGAAAAGAAGAATGTTCCTTTTCGTTCTTCCACAGCATATAGCAGTGCTGAAAACTTTGTTTCTGTGATATATCAAACTTCTTTTTTTCACCCCTTGGCTTTTCCTTCCTGATCTTACTTGCAATTTAATTATTCTGAGGAATAACTTATGTTTCAGATGTGAACTGTCAGTGCACACACCACAGCAAAAGAGGCAGAAGTACTCGACTCTCCTTTATGAGCCAATAATTTCTGTTTTTTAAAGATTCTCTCCCAAAAGAAAAACCTTCTCATTTTCATTTCAAGGGATAAGTAAAGAAGAAAAAGAAAGTCTCAAAGAACTAGAGAACCCCAAGGTCTCTGACTTGTAGAAGAATTTTGCATATGTAAGTCTTGCTGGCAGAACACCCAGTCTTTCTCCTAATCTTTAAAGTATTTGACTATATTTTCAAACAAACAAACAAACATCAGCTTGGGACTGTATCCCTCATCCAATACCTTAACACCATCACTTCTTTGGTCATTCCAAGGAGTTTCCATTACATAATCTAAATGAGATCCAAATATCAAAGAGTTAGAAACAATAAACAGAATTTTGCTGTAGCAATCCCTCCAGACCTTCTTCAGGGCGGAAACACAAATGTAAAACCTACCAAGCTTCTGGTTTATGTTTTTACACTAATATTATTAAAATTGCCTTTTCAGCATCTGATTTCTGGGCAGTGGCAACTCCGTGTTAGTGCTCTGACAACCTCAACTTCACCATGGGGCAGTTTCAGGTGGAAAAAGTGGCCTCAAGCCTCAATGGAAACACAAGACAAAAGGAAAAAACTCCTCAATTCCCAATCCAGCTCCATCACACTATGAGATTCCATTTTAATTGAATAACCAAACTAATAGCAGCTACCTACCATAACTCTTGTGACTAGGAGTGAAGCAAAAGCGGTTTGAGTTGTTTGGGGTTTTTTTGTACAGCACCTCTTTGCAAGCTTTAATCCTGTGGATAACTACACACACACTTAACTTTACATGTAGAGTAGTGTGTCTATGTCAGTGCTGTAACTCTGAGGTTAAGCAGGTGTCTGATTGCAAAATCAGTCTTAAATGGAAGATTAATCAGTGTCAGAAGTGGATTTATGCACAACACCTGGCTGCTGCTGCTGAGCTTATCTGTGTAGGGTCCTAGGTGGTGGAGTCAAGCAGTAGTGCAGCCGTCACACAGCAGTTGCACCTAACCTTACACAGCACTGAAGTGAACTTCACCATTCATAATTACAGAAAGGGAGGTTCTTTGCCTAAGAAGCAAGGCGACACCAAATACCTACAATGCATACAGCTGTGCCTCACTCCAGCTAGAAAAACTCGTCAATAAGTAAGTGCTACATGCAATTAGCAGTAAAGATGCAGATGAGAAAAAGCTGAAGTGAGAATAACTTTCCTCAGAAACTGTCTAAAACCACCAAGGTACAAAGATACCAGACTGAAAAAGCCCAAAGTACAACATATGTAGATGTATAATAGCTAAAGGATATAATGTTCCTGCCTGCAATGTTCAGTGACAGAGGAAACGACCTGAGAAGTGCCAAAACCATCCTGAAGTTTTGATCTTTCTCATTTTTCCACCAGAGCTCCGCACTGAACTTCCAACCCATCACTAATGACCAGCACACCACCGCACTGCAGGGGACCCCACCATATGGCTCCCTTTAAGCACACAAATTGTACGCTGTGACAGGAATGGCACCACTCCGAGTTCACAGTCAGTCTCCAGCTTCCAGGATCTGGCGGAACAGGGATGACCCAGCACGCTGCAGCCACGCCGGGAACGAGCAGGGCTTCAGGCAGGGGCAGAGCAAAGTCAGGCTCAGGCTTCTGTTCCACACCTCTGAAATCTGCTGGGTCACAATGAGTCCTGCCAGTGCTTTAACCTGGATGGCTCCAGTTTCATCGAAGTATTTTTAATGCAACAGCAATCTAGCAACATTCTTTTCCATACTGGTTCCCTGTATGGCACAGTAATTTCCAAGTTTTAAAAGGAACATATAAATCTACAGCAGCAGGGACTTGATGACATTTTCATTCTTGCTACTGGCAAGCCTGATCTGATGCCAGTGGCATTAATCCCAGTGTTCACTGGCAAAGGGAACTAAGCCTTGGTAAGCCCAAGTACCTAAGGGTACTGGTTGCTTTATCCTGAGAGGGAATACTGCATTTGGCTTATATGATTTGTTTCAACTTTTATCAAGAAATGGAAAAGCATTTTTGGTATTCACAGCAAAAAGAAGTATTTTGGGATCATCAGCAATGACCAGCAACAAAAGTCACAGAAAAAAAATGCCTTAGCATTCTGATTATTCCCCAACCACATCTAAAAATCCAGCCTGCCCATTCCAGCATTTCAGTGCAATTTTTATTGACCTACTAACCTGTAACTCTGGGAAGCCTGGAGCTAAGAATGCAATAATGGCTAGCAAATACAAGTCTCCAAACAGAGTGTAATAACCTTAAGTAAACTACTGCCAAGCAAAAGTCCTGCAGATCAAACAGTTCCCACGAAGCCTTATGCTATTAACTAGCAAAAAAGTCCCATGATATCTCCATAGTCATGCACAATAACAGAGCACTGCGCTCCTGTTTACTTACATAGCTTATCTGCACCCCAGTAATGTACACAGCCAATGCCTCAGATGTAAATCACTTGTCTATTTAATGTTACTTCACTTGCTAAAAACTTTGCCAGCTCTCTAATGATAAACAAGGGGTTTAGCTGGAATATCAATTTTTAAGGGATGTAAAGATTTACAATGGATGTTTATCAGCCGTTTCAATTAGGGAGTCAATTTTATGTCGGTTTATGTCATATGAAGAAGAACTGCAAACACATAAAGTTAGCAACAAGGTGGTGTTTGTGCGGCTCTGTTCTCTCCCTGCAGGCACACGCAAGGCCCGCTCACACTCACTCTGCCCCACTCCAGCCCTGTCCTGGGCAAGCGCAGCCCAGAGCTGGGCAGTGGGTCCGACACACAGCCCCCGGCACACTGCGGTGCTTCCCCCGCACACCGCTTTGTGTGCTCCGACTCCGACCGCTCCACCAGGCTCTCTCCGTCCTGCCCAGAGCCCCTCTCCCCGGTGCGATCCCCCGGTCCCCGTGCATGCGGAGTCAGCCTTTGGAGCAGCAGGGATAACACCCGCGGCTCTCACCGAGCCCGCCCGGAGCTGCTGCCGCAGCGGCAGCACAGGACGCTCCGCTGCCCTGAAGCAACAGGGCTCAGCGCCGGCTCCCGCAGGACCGGAGAGGACAAAACCCGCTGCCGCTTCCCCCGGCGAAGGAGGGGCCGAGCCCCGCGGCGGGGCCGGGCGTGCACAGGCGCGG
>VZRW01011289.1:419095-468347 GCA_013398125.1 Aegotheles bennettii | reverse complement strand
AGGACCGGGGCTGGTAGGGATGGAGGGTGCAGGGATGGAGGGTGCAGGGATGGAGGCTCACAGGCAAGCACAGCACGCTGGTAAATCCTCTTGTTTTATGGAGAAACGGTTCCTAAAGAATCACCGAAGACTTTGTCATCCACTACTCAATAAACTGCAAATCCAAAAGCTTTCCCAGTTACAATGGATCGCGTTGGTGTTGGGTTTGGGTGTGATCAGATCATTTCTAGGCAGAACACACATTTAAGAGAACCTAAGTGTAGGATGAGCAAGAGCTTGGGCAGCGGGTTCTTGTTTAATTAGAAAAAGTGTGAAATAGAGGTGAGGAAACCTGGGATGATGCAAATGAGGGATAGCTGAGTACATGAGTACACCTGAGTGCAAGGCACAGTGAATGAAGGGCATCAAGTGAATCCTCCTTGTTAAGCTGAGACAAGAACGATAGGGTAGACCTGTAGCTGAGAATCAAACAAGAAGTATTTGAGAAATAAAGCCGCAGAAATGAAGATGGTAGAAGTCTTTCTGGGGTTTGAATTTGGAGGTTTCTGAGCAGAGGAGCGGTGCGCTCTCAAGAATGAATAAATTATTATACTCTCAAGAATGAATAAATTATAAATGTACCACCAGAACTAATGCTCAGATTTTGCTTAGCAGATTGGCGGTAGCTGGAGACAGTGCACTGTGCAGAAGGAACCTCTTCTTATGGAGGTAAAAAGAACAGTCTTTGCAGCTGAATGTATGACTGTGGTGTCTTAGATAACTGGTAGCCAGGTCTTTTAATGCAGATTTTCTTCCAGGTTGGGAATTCCATTCTCCAGTGTAGAATGGGAATGTCCAAAATTATTTGAACGTGTCAAGTTTAAAGTGTCCTTTCCAGGAGAGCAGCTTGCACCTTGGTCTGTCCTGATGAGACACAATGATTTCATTTCCTCAGGGCTGCTCCTGGGCTAGTCAAAGTCCTTGGGTTTAATTCAGTCTAATTGGATGAAGTATAAAGCCTGTAATACACTGCAACTCAGAGTAGATGATACCACGATGTTCTCCAGTACTACAAAACTCTGTGGAAAAAAAAAGCTACTAAGAATCTTGAAGGCAATTAGGCAGAATGGTAAAAGGTCTCCAAATCCAGTAGAATTTGGGGTCTCCAAACAAATTCTAATTCTGTGTTAGAATGGGGTTGTCGTGGTTTAAACTATGATCCCGTAGCAGTCACATAGTACTGAAGTAATGTCTACTGATGTGTTTAATTGTTGTGCAGGGAAATACCTTGAGCAACTCTCCTAAAAGCTACTTTTAAATACTGAGTTTAAAATGTTCATTTTCTGTTCTAATAGAAATAATAACTTCCCAATAAAATGTAATCACATGATAATGCCCGTTGCTTGCACAGTCAATCTAAATCACCTGTCCAGGTTCCTTTATGATTATTGATTGAACCTGCAAAGGCAGAGTAGTTTTGGGGACTTAGGTGATACATGTGTGGCTGCACAAGATCTGCCCAGCAGGTCTGTGTCATTTCTCTTCAGTGGCACCCTAAATACTCTGGAGAAAAAAACCCACTTCCACTCTCCAGCCACTGGGAACTCCGAGATGTCCTGAGCTTGTTCATAAATGAAAGCCACCCAATGTTTCTCATTACCCTTTTCTGCCTTCCTTTGAACTTTTCCAGATCTGTTGCATCTTTCCTGGAGTGGGAGACCAGAGGTGCAACTGATCTTCAAGTTGCAGTAAGATCTCCAGCATCATTATGACCCCTTCATAAGTGTGATACTGCAGATCTTTAAATACTGTGCTAGTCTAATCAACCAATATTTCTATCAGTCCATAAATTGTTGCATAGAAAGCTTTTAGTTAAAGACCACATCTATCCACAATTCTCCTTTCCCAAATTCCTACTGAAATCATTCAATGAGTTCCCCAGATCTGCTAGATTAAACAGGACTACAGGAATGATAAAATGTATTGCCTGTTCTTTAATTGTTTTCAGGTCCAGGCTTACATCGACTGAAATTAAAAGCAACAGAATTAGTCTCCTACTCTGTAACTATAAGTGATTTAGAATTAAAAAGAACCAGTATTTATCTACAATTTGAAGCTATAATTACTACTTGAAAGTATTTTTTATGCATATCAAGCTGTACTGTTCCTGACAGCTGAGATAACTGTTCTTCTGTGTCTCTTTAATAGTGTCTCAGTTTCATACACAGCAATAAGTACATGTTCCAAATTGTTAATTATTTCTTGTCCCTGGGCTTGTGCAATTTTATCTAGCGTAGACATTTATAAGACAGTTCACTAAGTCTTCAAATAAAATTCATGACTTTGCCTACCATTGCTTTGGAGTGATACTGAAAATGCAATGTTCATACTTCAAAACAATAAAATTAGGTAGATGATAGCATTAGCTTGATGTATTCATGGTAGCCATAGTTTAAATATAGAAACCTAACAGCTGGCACTGACAAATGTGGTCCAGTATAGGAATTTTGACGTTTTCTCAGAGACATCAAGCTGCTGTTGAAGGGACAGATGCTTCCTAAGCTGACTTCTGATTCCTGAATGGCATGATGTGCATGTGGAGGTGATTTACCTTTGCTCACTGTTGCATTTGGCAGCTCTTCCAAATGGGAGATACTTAGGAAACAAGAGGTACATTGGCAGGTTGGAAGTGACTGACTTACACAGTAATCAGTAGTGCCAAAATAACCACGTAATCTTAAACATGTAATCTTCCAGAGGGTCTGTGCTTCAGGGGGAAACTTCATACTTAAAAATCTGAGGAGAGGAAACCTGCAGAAATGTACAGTTAAGTTTAACTAACTTCTTGTCCTTTTTTTAATTGTGATTTAGTTACTTACATGGGACTGAAGCTATAGGTAAGTGATGTAATACTAGATTTTCAGGTATTCTATCTAAAAGTTACTAGCACTTGATGCAAGCGGTGTTCCAAAGCTCTGTTAAAAGTGGGTAGGGTAGAAGTCACGTGTACTGATGCCATTTACAGGAACAGTTGCTCCTTCAGCCTGACACAGGGCACTGTTCAGGGACACCTGAGGCAGGTGCCCTTTGGGGACTTCAGTTCAAATATGGGGACGATTGCCTGTGTGTCTGGGAGAACTGCCAGGCCAGGCTGTTACACAAAAAGCTATGCAGTGGTAGCTGATGGGGACACTCACTGAGTGCCCTGTGCTGGCAGGAGAAAAACCACTCCATGGATCAGCCACTAGAAGAAGAGGTTCCAGGACAAGCTGGTCCCCAGTAACCATATTGATGTTTCCCAGTACAGACTGGTAAGCAGGACTACAGAAGACTCGCAGTCTGGCTGCTGCCTTGTGCTGACATCTGTTACCATCATCTGCTGCTGCTGGTTACATTCAGCCTAAAAAGGACTCTGCAGAAGTTTTCTCTTGATCTCAATGTAAATTTAGAATTTAGGTCCTTCATGAGAATTCTGGGGATCTTTTGAACTGACTAAAGAAAGGGTTAAGTGCTGCCATTTGCACATTTCCACATTGCAGAACAGAAGCAAAAAGAAATCCCAATGTTCCTGTCACTGGGAGAAGGACAGGACTGGGCCATTTTTCAAGCATTCGTAACAGTGTTCTTAGAGAAAAGGAGAAGAGGGATTGAGAGTGTTCACAGCTTTTGATCGGTGTTTCTGGACCAGGCTCTGCAGGAAGATGGGTACTTCCTTTGCACTTGATTTCTTCCCCAACTGGGGAGAGTGGAAGATCATAAAAATACAGGGAGCCTTACAAGAACCACACTATGTACTTGTTTCTCTCAAAAGGGCTTAAGAGGCTCTCAACTTGCCCTGTAGAGGACTAAGAATCTGCTGGATGAAAACCAATATTGGATTGATTTTGGCATTATCAGGAACTGAACTGGGAAGAATTGGAGAGGTAGCATCAAACTAGCATTAAACCTCCTCAAGTAGTGGGCAGTACAAGCATGTGCCTGTTCTGGCAGCACGTGGGACCAGATAAGGTTATCCCTCTGCTGTCTTTAAAGGTGCTACATAAATTACAGCAAACTAAATATCCTGCAAAAACTGGTATCTCCTCACTGCTAAGCATTTGCTGGAGATTATTCTAGGGTTTTTATTATTTAAGTTACACTTTCTAGACTGATTAGCTAATCAAGTGGTAATAAAACTAAGAGGTCTGTATTTTGCAAGCTTTTATTCATTTTTTAAAATCTCAGGGGAATATCTACATAAGCAAGAGTTTGCAAATTCTGAGCTGTGTGTAGGAAAAAAAATATGCTCAGGTCTTTAATATCCTATGAATGCTGCCTTATATTTGAAACCTTGTCCCTGGTGGAACCCATTACAATAATGTTTATACAGGTTTATGCAATAAATGCATGATATTTTCCCTACAGCAGAACATGTTGGAATTTACTCTTGATTAAAAAAATTAATGTGCAAATGGGCAATAACCCAGAATATGGGTTGCTATAGACATAATTATGCCCTTTTATTAACAAATAAAGCAATGGAAAATATAATCTGTTAACATAAAAAGGGCTTCATACAGCAGGCAAAATGGATGGGAAGCACACCCTGGATCTCCTGCAACATGTGCGAACGGGAACCCAGCCAAATCCTACAGAATTAAAGGAAACTTTAAGAAAGCTGTGAAGTACCTGCCCGAGCTCTTGGAGCCTGATTACAGTCAGCATTTGAGCTGAATGGGAGTTCAGGTGAACCTCCTGGATAAGGCTGGCTACAGAGCTAAACCCCACTTCTGCTGAACCTCTGGCACCTCTGGACCTTTAGCTGCCAAGTGCACACCAAGCCTGCAGAGAGGTGCTGCCTGTCGCAGTAGACAGCAGGGAGATGACAGTGATGGATCAGCACATGCTTAACATTAAATAGCAGGAAGAGCTGATGTCACGGCAATATTTTGGTTGCACAGGTGTCCTGCTTTCAACTCGAGTGGTATTTGTCCTGTAACAGGCCCTGACAGACGACACAGGAATCTACATCCATGGTTTTCTCTATATTAAAACATTTGCACCAGCACAGCAACACCACTACCAGTATATTTTAAAATAAACTGCCTCAAGAGAACAGGGTAGAGCCCTTCTCTCCTTCCCTTACCACTAGCCATCCCCCAACTGAGATCATGTCCATGAGCTTTATACTATGGAGTGACAAGTGCCAAGAAGAGGAGTTGGAGAGGACACTTCTAAAGACAGGTCTGCTCTCCCACACCTTATCATGCTATGAACCATAAACAAAAGAAAATTCTCTCCTGTCATGGAGCACAGGGTGAGATTGTCACCAAGCTGCTTTAAGCTGTAAAACCTTTTAAAGATTCAGGCAGTGGTGTGGGAACTTCATCCCCCAGATAGGAGTGAACAGGCTGACAACACACATTGCTGTGACATGAGAAATGCAACCTTATTACACATACACTGAATTGGACACAGGAAAATGCTGGCTTAGACACAGATCTCTTGTATAAGCTTCATTACTTAGTATATTCATTATTTTTCTCTGTAAAAAGGGAATTATGTTATTTCTTGTTTCATCCTTGGGTCTGAGGAGATGAAAACCATTTCTTACTTTGTGTGGAACAATGAAGCCCTGTTCTCACTTGGGGTCTTAAAGTCTTGCTTTAGTGTAATTTAGAAAAAAGAAAAATGTTTGAGCATTACAGAATGAGATAAAAATGCTCAACTTGATTATTTAACTTCTCTTTCACAAGTGAAACTGATTTACAGGGAAAGGTGCTAACCCGACTTGCATGATTTAATATATATTTTCTCACTGGCCTTTTCGACATGTTGCCACCAGTGCTGCCCTGTTTGTAGACTTTATTAGTGAGCAGATCAGTGACGTACCATTCCTTTAAAAATAACAAATCCATAAATTCTTCATTTCTCCCTCCTTAAGCCCACCGCTCCATCCAAAACCCCGCCTCACAGCCTGTGTCTGTGCACCACTCATTTCTATAATACATTTTGACATCCTGTTTTTATAAGAGCCCAAATTCTCATTTGTTGCCTTGGTGTAAATCTGTGGGCTTTCCTCTGCCAAATAGGAAGCAGGCTCTTGTGTAAAGATAGGGCTGTTCAGTCTTAGAGAATACTTCAGGGCAATGTCACTGTTACTCATAGGAATTATTCTTTGCTCTGTGAGTAATTCCAATAAAATAATTGGAATTATCTGAGGAGTGAAATATGATTCAACATGAACAAGCTTGGCTGAGCCTAGACATTAGTGAAGGACTAAATTCAACACCAGGTAATACAAAGAGACTACAGAGAAGTTTCCATTTGGAAGTGTTTGATTTTTTAAAAAGGACTAGGTAATTTCTGAGCAACAACAGACAATTGCGTATTCATATCTTGTGGGCTGTTATGTTGATGTGTTGTTTGATTTCCTATCTGAAAACCGAGGCAGAGTTTCAGATGAGATGGTGGTCTGAGGCTTGCCCACACACCAGTCCTTTGGAGGGGTCCGTGTGCCCCCGTGCCGTGGTTGTGCGGTGCAGCTGCGGTGTGCCCGCTGCCGCCACCTGAACCAAGGGCTGCACTTCAGGAGACACAGACAAAAAACCTGCCATTCATACTTAGCTTCAGATAAAATAAGCTCAAAGCATTTTTTTTCTAATCCTAACTAGCCACTACAGTAGTGTGTGTATCTGCATACACAAAATAGTTTGTTCTTATAAAAAATGTAAAGCAAACAGAGAACCACGCCAAGATTATACATTTCATTTCCCAGCATACAAATGAGGATCTAATTTACTCTGGGCTGTTCATGCATTTTGCTTCTAACAAACATCCATATGTCAAATAGACCTTCCACATACTTCCCTGCTGGAGTTTTTTTCCCTTTCAACTTGGTAGGGAACATTTGTGATCCTTATTCTACCAAATAAATCTAAAGAATATATTTTGCTCAAGGCCTTCTATTTTTTAATTTAAGAGAAACAAATCAATTCATAGCTCTGGCAGCCTTGCTATTAAGACAAGCATACATCTGTGCAAAAATACCCTGATCCCTAATTAATTACAGCATGTTATTAACATTTTTAAATGTTACATTTGTTAATTTATTTCATTTTATAAACATGACCATACGAAGTTGCTTTTTAAAGAACACTTTTCCATCTTTTGTCCACAGTTTTAAAATTTGGGTAGTTTAGCATAGCTACCGAGGTATTTGCTTGCATCAAAATGATTTTATATTCATATGGGTCCAGATCCTTTCTGTAATGACTTCAGTAACTGAGGCTTGACACTTCACTCCTGACTCATGCAGCACTAATGGGTGGTGTTAGGGGGAGTTTTCTTGATTAAAGGAAACAGGCTGAGTTATATTCTCTAAAATTAATACTTGCTATGAATGTATAATGCCAAAACAATCCCAGGTCTCATATACCACAGCACATAAAATTGAGCTTAATTTTAAGTCATCTTAGTAAATACTCCACAAAAATATGCCCAGTCAGAGTTAAAAGGACTCACCGGTGAAGGAAATCTACTTATTGATCGGTAAGGATTTGCACATAAATGACTATCAACCTTCATCTGTTGAGGTCAGTTATTTTATATGACTAATGATAAATTCTGAACAGCTGTACACTTTTGTAAGGTACTTATTTTACTTTTTATTTGGTTTAAAAGACAGTGATCAGTTTGGAACATTGAGATAAATTATACTCAAATACACACTTAACGGCAACTGCAACAAGTGTCCTAGCATTTATCCAGTCTCTTCCCTTGCTTACAAGTTTAGTCTTTATAGTGAACTTACGTAGTCCACGAGGTTCATTTGTAACCTTTAACCTATTCTCTTGTCCTTTTCTGTGACCCTCTTAAAAATATGACAAGGCAAACAGTAAAACACTCGCTTTTCTGTTATTCACACTACTCTCATCCAGCTCAGTCATGAGAAAGTATCTTTCACAACTGTGGTGCGAGATGGGCATTGTACCAGGGAGTCAAAGGAAGCGAGTGGTTTTCATTCACGGATAATACAATGGCAGTGCTTTTTGTGTCCTGTAACTACATCTGCACTGCTCACTGAACCATCCAAATTTACACTCAGCTAAAGAAAAGCACATTTGGCCAAAAATCAGATAAATTTTTAATTGGTACCCTAATGCACATATTCAAATACTAATCCTTCATGGAAATTAGTATCTGAAGCTGTATTGTCAACTCTGTTAGACAACTTGGTAGCCTTACATGGTTTTTTATTTACACTGTAGTGTGAATTTTTTCCCACATAAAGTCATGAATCAGAAGCTCCAGCTTTAGAGAGACATATATGATGTTATAATATTAGTGGGAAACATCTGAGTAGCTGTGGTGGCTGAATGACTCCTAACTGCCAAACACTTCTGCTGTGCCTCGGCAAGCCTCACCTCCAAACACTGAGAAAACTGAAAGGAATACATCACTGCTTTAATGGATTTTACAAATTTATCCCATATATCCACTGCTATATTCAGAGATGCACCATAAAAACCCAAAATCACAACCACCACCCCCCAAAAAAAAACAGCAAAGCAAAACACTGAGAAAGAAACGAGAGGCAGGTGTTAGTGGCTAATAGCACAAACCACGTTTTTCCTGAATTTATCCATTGCCAAGATGGTGGGACAAAACAGGTGGATGAAGAAGCGAAGAAGAAGGAGGCCTCATGCTCTTACAAACCACACCACACCCTCCCTGCTGATCATGGGCTACAACAATTTCACAAGATAGCTAATTCCAAATACAGTCTGTAACTCACATTGGCATCATTGACCTGAGGCAACTTTCATTATTAGAAACTTCCAGAAAGGGTTAAAATGGGCTTTGAGCCCCAAGGCCTGGCTGCTTTGACCTTAATTCCCCTCAGGCCATGTTACTAAGCCCCTGACAAGAAGAAGACCTTACTTAGCTGAGATAGTGTTTGTGTTTCTTCAGTCTTCATTACTGTAATACCATATAGAGAGTTTTTCATTTGTTTGCCACGCAACTTATTCCCCTAAGATAAGTCTTTTTCTAGTCAAGCAGTTTAAAGCTAACCACAGTTCTTATTTTAATCTGTGCTCACCATCAAGAATTCTTGCAGAGCTATTTTGCCTGTTAGCAATTATGGTCTCCCAATGGAAGTTCATGATTATAGCAAAAGCAACCTGTTTAATACTTGGCGCCTCTTTAGTATAAAAGCATTAAACCCAGGAGCATAGAAGCATGCCAGTGCTAGTGATGAAAGTATAGCAAACCTATTTAACAAACTGCTTTTTAAAATACAGCATTGGAGAAATGCTATGCGGTCCTCGTGCACATTTGTGCTCCTCCCCCTCTGTGTTTTTCATTACTGTAAGAAGGTATTAAGGTGCTGATGATCCTTCATTCCTTTTATGATTGTTGTGTCTGAAATGCAGGATATCCCAATGCTTTGACCAAGACAGCAAAGTTTTGCCTGGTTCCAGTAGCACTAATGATAAAATTCCCTTGAAAGGTCTTAAGAACAGGGTCCAACCCCTGAATATTTAGGCAAGCATCCTATGCTGAAATATGATTTTTTTTCTTCTCTTAAGGGATCCAGTAATTTCTGTCACTGACCTATGTATCAAGACTTAAAAATTATGACCTACTGTCAAAATCAATTAGCAAAGACTGCAGGAGTAAATTTCTGCTTCTTATGTTGATTGTTCATGTGATTCTGCCATAAAAATAAGACATAGTAATACACATTGCCTGAATTAGAGCATTAAATGACTATGTGAGAAATGCTCTGCAGGGTGATCCCCCATCCCTGACCCAGTTCTGTCCTATTTACAGTTATTTCCATACAGGGTAGGGCAGAGAAATCTAAAATAATCCAGTGTTCTGGTCAAGCTGACACACTGAGATGCACAATCACTATTGTACATCATCTCCAGTGATGAATGTTGGTGATTTACATCAACAGGCTCAAATTTGTCTTACAGTGGACAAATTTATTTTGTTCAAAGTTGAGAAATGGGGGAACCACTGGCAAGTCAAATACTATCATTTTCATCATTCCTCATGGAAAAAGAATTATCTTAAAATGTGCAATATAAGAAAAGCTGTGTTGAAAAAGTCTGCGTCTCCACATACTAGTGAGATACCTTAACTCGCTGTTGAGAAGGTTTTAAACAACAGAACATCTGAAGCTGGGCTAGAGGTCTGTTTAAGTAGAAAGCTATAAAACGTGACCTAACCATAGTCAGTTCTCCTGGGACGGCAATTACAGCAATAAATGTTCCACAGCAGATGCTAATGCTGCGTATAAACAGTTGTCCTCTAAAATGAAAAGAAATTTTTGCCCTCACATGTCTTTTAGGGTCCCATTGTACATGTGGAAATGTAAAGGAAATGTAAAATTGATATGCGCACCATGACATGGGCTTTAGTCTCCTCTGTCTTAGCCTGGCTGCTATAAATCTGTCCTGGCTGTAAGTAAGGCTGAAGGAGCTAAATGGTCAGGATTTCTCTCTGTCTTTTTTATTAGCTTGCCTAGAGTAAAGTAGGGGTTATTGGTCAATGTCAGGTTCAGCGCCCAGTGACCCACTAGGTTAAAATCATGGTAGTCACAAATCAAGAGCATAATGAAGTCTGAGAAGAGGGCTATGCTGATTTATTAGGACATCTGTCTGCCTATAGACAGCCTCGTACTGCCCCTGCGTCGTGTGAGATATTAGCATAATCCTCACCATGAAACATCTTAGAGATTTAAAAAAGAAATAAAGCATTCAAAGAAGACCAGAAAAATCAGAAGGGTTTATCTTGTAGTGCTCATTGTAAGCCTTAACTTTTTATACCAATGCCCCATAAAAATAATGTTAAAAATAAATTAGTATTAAAAAAATTACTGTCTTCAGTTTTCCAAAACCACTGAATTTTCAGAACACAACTGAATGCCTGCTCATAATAAGATAAAGTCACTGCCCCTATTACTTTTCAAAGACTTTTTCCATCTTTAAATTTTTTATTATTCATTTATGTTTAACCACAGTAGTGTCATCCACATATAACGTTACCACCTTCCTTCTTGCAAGAATAATCTCCCAAATAATCTTAAATGTAAACTTCAATTTTTGTGCCAATTATGTTGGCTAGTTTTAAAGTAAACAGGAATTATACACAAACTTTCTGAGTTTTACCTATAATTAAGAGTAAGTTCATATCATAAATACTGTAATACTATTTTATATCTTATAGGCCATGAAGTTTGTGAGATGCATACCAACCAGTACTGTCATGTGCAAAGCTGCTTTTTTTTGTACATGAGAGGCATTCAACTGAAAAATCACAGATCGTTATTTCTTCCTTGATCAGAACTAAGGTGAAATAGGTTTTAATCTATGAAGATTAAATTGTTCCCTGAAGATGACTTTATATCTGACTATGTATTAATAAAGATTGTCACTGCTCATATGCCTTCAGAAAAAAAAAAGTTAAATATTGCATTTAAATATAATGATTAAATATAATTTCATCACTGGTGTTATTCCATTTCCTCTGTATTAAATGTTATTCCAGATAGGAATTTAGCTGGTAACTATGAGTATGAAATAGTGAGTAGTTAATAAATAGATACTAAATACTTAAGAAAATAAAAAATAAAAGCAAATACTGCGAAGTGCTGTCATGCAGATCTCTTTAGACCAGCAGTGACAATAACAATTCTATACAAATGAAAAGTCTGGAAGAATTAGTTTGATAATGATCAAGAGATAATTAACTCATTAAGGGTGTGAGACTTCCAAGGCTTCTGAAGATTGGGTAATTTCTTGGCAATCTCTACCGTTTTGTCTCAGAACAGCCCTGAAACAGCAGCTAAAGCACAGTACTGCTGAAATACAATAAAGAATCTATAACATTTTTGCCATTGTGTCGCGATTATGAATGACACTTGATAAATTCTGGAAAGATGCAAACAATGCACAACCTCCCATCCTACCTCATGAAGGCATCAACAGAAACACAGCAGCAAAACCACTGAAGTACAATATGTAATAAAATTGCTGCTTTAAAGTGGAAACTGTGTCTGGGATGAGGTGAGCACCTTTTTGTGAGAGCTGACGACACCTGTGAGCAGACAACAGACCAGACAAATGCATGGGGGTCTGCAAGGTCCTATAGCCATCTTACCAGAGGGATGCACAGTTTGAGGAGATCTTCAGAAGTGCTCGTGCAGTTCTCACATTTGCTGTATGGCAGAATAGAGACTCCCACTAGCTGCACACTAGCATGTGGAAATGGCTGCTTTGCTTAAACCAGAGTTAAGTCTGGGCATCCTGCACTTAGCAACAGGAATAGAGAAGCAGAAAATCTGGACTATCAAGAGCACTGAAAATATTTAAAACCACGTTTATTTTAGTTTCAAAACTCAATCCTCATTCTGCCATGCTGGGTTTTTTGGCTGTAGCTTGTGTGCCATTCAGTGAAAACATTTACACTCTAGAGTATAAGATCATTTCTTAAATTCAGCCTAATTAAAAGAATCTGAAGTAGAGTTAGTACCCATTGCTTGGAAAATTGAACATCATGTCCATGTGTGTAACTGCCCTGATGAGCAATGGCAAGATTCAACTCGTGTGTGATGCCCTACTTCACTTACGTAAGATTTGCTAGTCTGCAAAGAATTAAAAAGTGGAGAACCTGAACACCCAATCATTTATTTGAAATCAGGAATGAAAACTATGGAGTGTGGTATTTTTTCCAAAGCAGCAACATAAATAAATATGTATATGCATAGTACTTGCCTCCATAAATTCCAGCGTTGTTCTTCCAGCTGAGTCACTAAATGCTCTATGTATTTGTTTGAGTCCATATATTCCTAAATGAAAAATGATTAAAAGATTAGTTTTTCAATGTTGAAAGCATTTGTAAAATTTTGAGTAAAAGTCAGTTTGTGCAGTTTACTTTCATTTTGTATCTAAGGTTATCCCATGTACAAGGAAATGACAAAATATATAAAATCTAGATTAAAGCCAAATTTGGATTCATATCAAGTGGGCAGGGCAGTACCCCAATGCACTTTTCAGAGATAATTTGAGGAAAAAGACAGAAGGAGGTGAGGATATGCAAGTAGCACAAATAAACCAGAATACAGATGAATACATATCCATATTCAAAACCCAGAATTATCTTCCCTGGATCCAGACTGAAAAATAACTTCTCAGCAGCGCAGTCACTGTTTTGCTGCACGTTTTGTTTACTTTAGGCATAAATCAAAGTGAACTGAATATTTGACTCATTTTTTTTATTTCATGGATAGTATAAAAATATTATAGCATGTATCCTATTTGAAAATTAAGCTATAATTCAGCTCCTATATAATTTTCCAGTTCAGTTTTGCAGATGCTGTAACCTGCAATATCCGCTATATGAAAGCTACTGTGTTTGTGTCTAGACAGAATTTCTGATGAATAATCATGGTCAGATGAACAATTTGGATTTTTTTCTTATTGAAGCCTATTCTTTAAACTCAATGCAAAGAGATTATGTTTGTTCTCAGCAGAGAAATATGTCAGTAATAGAAATACACCACTTCATTTCCAGGAGGAAGGCAACTTCAGTGTTATTTATATAAAATATTTCAGAATGAACCCACGGAATAAGATGTGATGTAATATGATAAATTTTATGACAGCAGTACCTACACAGACAGAACCTACTATTGTTCTGAAAATGTATCAGTAATAAGATAACTCTCTTGAAATGTCTCAGCAAACCAAAAATATGTTTCAAAGCTCATACTTCAGGAAATAACAAGTATTGGAGCACTAGATGGAAAAAATCCATCTTCAGTTCCTGGAGACAAAAGCTCAGTTTCTATAGCTCCACTTTTTTAGCTTTAGACTCATCACAAAACCACTTCATGGGGTTCTTGTTTGTACTAGGGGTTGTTTCTCTACTATTATTATTTATTTTGTGTACAAATATGGATTTTTGTTGCAAAGTAGTTGGTTCTTCTTAACCATTTGTCCTTGTAACCAGGAATACAAGATGTTAGCTACTACAGGTACTGTACATCATCACGTCTTCTCAAGGTGATGATAAATGTTAGCTGATTTTAATGATCATAATTTATATCTAAATACATTTTTATTTTTCAGGACTGGAACTGTTCTAAGTGATTCTGTGTTTCTGCTCACAGTAATTTTCTTGTTCTGACTGAGAGAGAGAGAGACTGATTCCTCTAAGTATATTGTGACACAAATAAATGGTTCCTGGCACATATGGGAAGGAAGGGTAAGTTGCTGATCCCCAGGAGCTTGTGCAAATGCATCTCGGCCATATTCTGTTCAACCTGCCTTGCTTGAAAACCTTTGGGTGTTGTGAAACTTTCCATTAAACTCTGTAGTTGCCCCAAGCTTAAATTTTAATCTTTAATAAAACATTAAATAATGTAAATCCTGAGAAGCACCATGAACTTCAGTGGCATTAATACAGGTTTTATACCAGTGCTATTTGGATTAGGCACTGGCTTCAGCATCAGCTCTTACTCTTCCTGTTACTCGACTGAGTTGAATTTTACTTGGAGTACACCGTGTCAATTAAGCAGCAAGCTGCTTCTCAGCCAATACAAGTGCAATCATTCTGTAATAAACATATATTACAGTTCAGAAAAGTTATACTGTGCAATGTATAATGATGATTAGTTGCAGGACCAAGTTCTTTAAAACAAGCTGCCTTTTTTACTTACTCTGTTTTACTACAAAACCTGGTGTAAATTAGTATTAATACCTTTATATCTTTTTAATGTAATATTAAACAATATTCCTGATTTATTCATCAGTGCACTTTGCCCTACAGGCAAAGATAGGATCAGCAGTTTTAGTCTGCATAATTCTAGCATGATAATATGAAAAACTCATTCTGAAGCAATTTTCTCAAAAATATTGTCTAGAAATAAAGACAATGGGGAAAAAAGAAATCAATGTGTTTATTCTGTATGACTGTGGCCTTAATGTTAAGTTTTTTCTGTGGCAAATCAGAAACATTATTCTATTTCTTTTTGAAGATCTGCAGCTTGGGAGTGTGTAATCTGTCAGTGTGCAAAAGTGATGGAAAAAAATCGACCATGATTTGATAGAAGCATCATGATTAGGAGTAACTCCTCTCTTCTAATGCTGCTGTGGCACAGTCACGTGCCAGCCGTGTCCAAAGCAAGCCATCTGCTTCAGACAAGGTCTCTGTTCCTAAGCCCAGGTTTCAGCTCTTTTCTGTTATCAGCTATCCCAATAAGCCAAATTCTGCAAACCCTGGATCTAAACCCAATATTATCATTTTGTCAACATGAAGCAAATAGAGATTTGAGATTTAGAGCAATTTTGTCATTTAAAATAACTTGGCACACTCAGTGAAAGCATAAAATCTAGGGGAAAAAAAGCCTCATGGTAATCATACTTTTTCACAGACTACATTTAATAAAGTACCAACATTTTTCACTACCCAACAGATCACATAGGGAGGAGTAATACAAATATATTGTAGCTTCACTGGAGCTGTCATATGAATGCTTGCACCAGGTAGGGTTTGAGTAGAAAAACACCTTTTCTTTATGTAAACAGAGAGAAGATCCAATAACTGAATAAGGGGAAGAATCAGTTAGGTAGACACAACTGGTTCTTACACTAGATGCTAAGAGGAGCTATGAGAGCACAGTGACCCCAGGGTTTCAAAAGCTGCTTAAGAGTTCCGCCTGTTGCCTCTCTCCTACCAAACGACTCGAGTGTAGAAAGGCTGAACACTGAGCATCTGCAGAGCAGGAGAGGGTAAAGCAGTGTAAGGCTCAGCCAACATTTCTGAAATTATGAAGCATTTTGAATCTGAAGTTGGACAGTCCAAATTAGTGTATTTTCATAAAGCTGATGGTGTTGTATAACAATTCTGTAACTGCCATCCATGCTATTGTTCACAACTGTAGCAGACCTTGACAGCCTGAGCTGTCTTGGCCCTGCTTTGAGCCCCACTCCGACCTCCAGCATTTCCTCCCAATCTGCAGGATTACCAAGCACTCAAAGATTAAAAAAAAAAAAGTGAATTTTTAAAATCCTTCTTAAGAATAAGGGGTGAAACCTGTTCCCTTTCTTCTCTGTTAGCTAGCTCCCAGCCAGGATTTCACTCCTCCATCTGTCCTTCTGTGATGGCATATCACTGCACTGTTTTAAGGAAAAAAGCCTCTTGTAATATGTTTAAATGTAGTAGAAAATCTTTCTAACAGCTGTGTAGGTTCTGGCATCCAGGAGAAGTTGCTATGCAAATGTCACATACCAGCTCATCTAATTTAAAGGGCATTAGAGAATTGCTTTACCAAAATTGTCACTGCTTTAGCTGAAGCACGAGCCTACAAATATACCTAAGCATGTTTTTTGACAGATGTAAATATCTAGCTTTGCAATGCTTGATTGTTTTGCTATTTGTTTCATTGCTTTTCTTTGGTAGCTGGATGGCTGTCAGGAAAAAAAGGGGAAGAGAGAGGAAATGAAGTGTCTCCACTGAGGCCTGGGATCCACTGCTCAGTATTTTGGTTGGTTATGTGGGTATTTGTTCTGGCGTTTCCATGTTGTGCTGGGCAGGGTATCAAAAATCATACAGTACACAGAACATTTTCCCATCCATTGTTATAGAGCAAACCCTTAGGGCAACCTTAGGCTTACAACACAAGAGTTCCTCGCTGAAGCTGGAGGTGATAAATTTAAGCTAAAGAAATAGCATGTAGTGTCTGCCTCGTCTCTGCCTCTCTTAAGGAACTTGCACAGCTTGGTATCAAAGGGAGTTTAATGAGCTTAGCGATATGTGAAAAGGATTAAGGGTACAGTCGTTGATCCAGCAAATCACTTGATTACGTACTTAATTCAATAGGGCTACTCGTGCTCAAAGTTAAGCATGTGCTTTGGAGCTTCTACTGGGCAGCGTTGCACTGGAACTGGGCCATCCTGCAGCTGGGATGTCCTGGCTCCTGGAACCAGCCCTGCACTTCTGGTCCCTAAACCTACCCGCCTGAACCGAGCACACGGGGACACGGCAGCTGCCCTGCCAGCCACTGCTCCACAGGGCAGCACCATCCCTGGGCTCCACTCCTACCTGTGTTTGAAACCAACCAGGGAAACGTTCGCATGGATTCGGGCCCTTGTGTTCACACAGGAGGATGTTTGTCACTGGGCAGTGGAGAGAAGCATGGGATGAACAAGCTGATAAACGCACAGACAAGTTCCTGCGAATATCCGGAGTCATCCAGCCCTGGAGACAGGGAGCTACACAGGGAGCCTGCAATCTCCTGGGACAATGCGGGAAGTGGTGTTTTCACAGGGAAGGGTTATTAGAAATCAAACAACAAAGCTGTCTGCAGCCAAACAGCAGAATGCTGCAATTAGGAAATGATGTTAGCAAAGTAAAGAGTGGAGGGGATTGACCTGTGAGGGGGAGATCTAAGCTGTGACACTAAGTGTGGAGACACAAGTCATCTTTGAAGGATCTTGGAGGAGTGCCCTGGGGTAAAGCTTTAGATCCAGGGAGAGTGCCTTCAGAGAATATTATAACTTCTGTAAAATATTTATTTTTGTTATCATCCTGCTGCATAAACCTTTGATAGAAAATAGGCTTTTTTCCCCCAGCTCAAGAGGGTATATATATGTGTATTCTTGTCTGGACTATGTTTTTTGCATGTCTGAAAGTGTTATAATTGAGGATTTGAGTGAGCTGTCTGTTAAACAACATTACT
Source organism: Aegotheles bennettii (assembly GCA_013398125.1). Classification (NCBI taxonomy): domain Eukaryota; kingdom Metazoa; phylum Chordata; class Aves; order Caprimulgiformes; family Aegothelidae; genus Aegotheles; species Aegotheles bennettii. The sequence continues at coordinate 450,634 of VZRW01011289.1, read as the reverse complement.
CAAGTGCATACTAAAAATAAATCAGATATAAAACCTGATAAAACCTCTTTACATTAGATATTTCTGTCATTCCCTTCCATACCACACCTGGCTACACTGCTCACCTTTGGTGCTAAATAGCAACAAAAGCTAAACTGCACGGCTTAAGAAAAGATCTTTTAAAGCTGCCATTATTGCTGATTTATTATTTTCCTACCTGATTTCAACATGTTATTTTAATTGTCAGTTTTATTAAGAATTGGCATGAAGTGTACATTTAGAGCATCAGCAGTGGAGCAGAAGGCTGGCAAGAGCCCTCACGCACATACTGTGGAATTACACCATTATGGTAAAAATGGTAATGATTATTTTAGTAAATATGTTGAGCAAATTTCTTAATTGTTCAAAATCACGTAAGCCTCAGTGAGCAGCTCCTATTACGTCTCAGCTGCAGTGATTAACACTGATTTACTGACTCATCTGAAGCCAGTTGTTTTCACAAAATATCAGCTGGGTTTTCCTCCTGCTGCTGCTTGGCTTCCGCTCTGCTAAATGGCACTATCCACAGAGGACAGCAGAGTTTAATAAAGCCTGAAATAGCACAAGCTCCTTAGCTAACAGACTGAGTCTGCACCTCTGTGCACTCTGAATCCAGGGACACAGAGGGAGTTCAGGGAGGAGTGCTATCCAGATTTGCAGCTGGCAGCCAGAGCTCCTCTGCATTTGAGTTTTTGCCTGTTTGTCCCCGAAGCTCTGGGACAGCGACGTGAATAGTCTGCTCCTTGGTGACACCTGATGTTCATGTTCTTCCCACACGGGGCCACAGAGAAGTTTTACAGTATCTTCCAACAGCTTATAAAACCTATCTTCTAGTAAGACATTCTCTACAAGCAAATCCTAGCTCAGGCAGGTACATGCAGGAGAGATGTATGGACAGGTGTCCAGCCAGGGCTTGTCCCAGGCTTAGTGGACTGTAGCTGAAGAGTAAGGAACACATTTGGTGAACACTGCAGCCACCATTCAAATTTCCAGATGCTTGGCTGCTGTGAGTGGCTCACCCTTTAAGGGTTACAGTGGTTTTACATGCCAGTCATACAACCTCCACATGCCTTGACATGAAGGATAAATCATAGCAGATAGGAGGAATACAACGATGCTGGACTTAAACTCCAGAAGAGAAAAAGCTAAAAAGTTGACCTAACGGAGGATAATTACATTAAAGTAGATTTGCAGTAAATCAGTGAAGTATCTTGGTACTGGGGATGAAGGAAAGAATCCCAGAGCTTCCCAGCTGCTACCCCATGATGCTACAGAATGAAACTAAAAAGACAAAAATACATGTCTCAGGTTTCCAAAGGGAAACCTGATGACAGATTCAGGAAGAAAAATAGCAGAGCAGTTTTCAACTGGACTGAATCAGTATGGCTCTGCTGAATTCAGCCTTTTTTGATACAAGTGAGTGCTGTAATCTCACAGGAGGCTGGAAAACTCATAGTAATACGGTATGGTATTGTATCTCCCTTGTAAAACCTTTCCTTCTCGGGAATGCCTGCTGTCCCCTAGCAAGAACACACAGCTTCAGTTCAAAAAGGTACGTGATTTCTCAGTGTCCTGATTCCTCACCAAAACCAGACGACAAAGCAGAGGCCACAGCAATCCCTGCAGTGTCACTTAGAAGCTGAATGTCTCTAGCCCAAGCCATTACGATCAAGGTGAAAATAATGGAGAAGCTTCGGCAGAAGCTCATGTTTTCCATGGCCCTAGAAAATCTCTGTCAGTGGTAAAACCACTGTACTGGATCTCATGTAGTTTAACACTCCAGCCCCTAACTTTCAAAGCAGTTAATGGTTTAAGCAACAGCTGAGTTAAAGGACAAATGTCAATTTATAAAAGAGTATGACAGCTGTCCTCTTTCTGGGCAGTGAAGCAGAGCCCAGGATAAGGTAGGTGAGCGTTAGGATAAATTCCTAAGTTCAAACAGATAGATTAAAATAATATTTTACAGAAAATAGGCACTTGGACAGACCATCTCAGACTGGGATCCATTAAAAAAATATGTGCTTATTTGACAGCCCAGAATATTTTTCAAAATAAGACAGGATATAAAATAAGATAATGGGGAGCAAAGTCAGAAACCAAGAAGATGGATGAAATACAAGAGGAAGAGATAACTAAAACCAGGAAGGACAGCAGGAGTGAGTAAGTACAAGTGAGCATGTCTAGACTTAACAGATTTATTTTTTTTTTACTCCAAAATTTAGCATTCCTTGAGCTTAAAAGTCTCTATGCAAATAACAGCCTATGGAAGTTTTGTCTTTTCTACTAAATACTGAGCAAATCATTCTGTTTGGCCCTAGAAGTAAAGGAAACTGGGCATTTTGTCCAGCAGGCAAATCCATGCTATTTTTAGCTTTTTCTTTCCTCGAAAGAAGTAATCAGTAAAAGCAAATACAAAGCATTAACTGGAATTTACTAGATTTGTCTTGAAATAGAAAAGAATTATATCGTACCAGAAAAGTTTGAATTGAATAGACATCCTCTATGTCACGGAGCTTTTAACACCACTTAACAGCTTAGTTGAAAAATACATCAGAAGTGCATGCTGCTACTACAGGAACAAAACCCAAGATCATACAATGGTGTGTCCTACAGAGCAACAGGTGGATGCCCTGGATTTGTATTTGGGGTCAAGTCAGGAGATCCTTTTGGTAATCAGTCTGCATAAAGGAAAGGCTGAGTGTCCATGGGTACCCATCTATCCTGATGCTCAAGCAGGATGGTTAGGGCCTGATCCTGAGCACCAGGCAGGGAGCAGGAACTGCAGCAGAGGCAGATGATGGTGCAGATGATGGGCTGCACTCACCTGCACGAGTCCTAGAGGAAGGAAAAGAACCGAGAACTCTTCGAGCTTCTAAACTACCAAAAAGATCAACTAGGCCATTGCAGCAGCCAAGGAATTCAGTGGGAGATGGGAAAAAGCTGCCTATTTGCCAGGAAGAGGAATGGATATGGATGAGGAGGGTGCAACAGGGCACCCTGATGATGTCTCCTGGGCAGATTTGGGGCTACTCTCCCAGTTACCTCAGCATATGGAAAGTTCTTGTCCCCAGTCAGCATAAAACATCTCTATATAGTGAAGTACAAAGTGAAGCTTAGCATAGTGGTACATGTGACAGTTCCCAGTTGTTCAAAGTTATTGATGACCATATGTAAGTTAAGGAGGTGTCAGAGTGACAGAAATGTTTATGTCCCAGGAATTCCACAAATGAAAAGGCTTCAGTGTTATTTAGGGCAATAGGAATTTTTGCTATATAGCTAAACCAGACGTTCAGAGTCAAGAAAACTGAGTGCAAGAAGATGTGCAGATGTTACGAGTTTTCTGCTACACAATGTGCATATTTACATGAAATAATTAGCTGTAGTCTTGTTATGTCAAATCCAATTTACATTAATAAATTTCACCCAGCAAAGACACCAATGCTGTAAGAAAATGTCCAGAAATGTTAGCAGCCATAAAGATGCAGAACAAACACTGGAGCATTTAATTAATCAATTTCTGACATTACCAGGTAATTATAATTTCTGAATCATTTCTTGGTGGTTTTTTATGAATATAAATCAACCACAACACACAGAAGAACTGCTGGTTGGAGGCATTTGACTTGTGTAGACATATGGCACTTGCATGTGACTAACACTGACTAAAGGCAAGGAGTTATAACAAGGATAGAAAAACATTCAGGGGATCTATTACAGAGCTGGTAAAATAAAATTCTAAGGTTATTACAGATGTTTGGGATTCACAGATAAAGACGCTTCATTCTCAGTATGCATCAGACTTGTTAATTCATTTGGAACAACCACTATCATCCATTCTAACAACAAATACCTTGGGACCTGAAGTTTTCTATCGTTCTCTTTCACTCTTCATTATCACTTGTCCTCACACATATTCTGGCAACTTCTGAGAAGGAGCAAGGTACACACATGCAAATCAAGTGTATCTTAGGGTTTTATTTCTACTTAAGCCCAAACTAAATAAAAATCCAGTAGATGCTCATCAGTTCAAGCATTCTCTCCCTAAAATTCCATAGTAAAAAAATACTAAAATATATAAATTAAACATAAAAATCCAACGTAATGTTATAGGGATATCAAGCTGATGATCCCAAAACACTTCCAAGCATCAGTGGGCAAAACAAGCCAATAAAAAGTTCTGAGGATTTCCAGCTTCCACCCCGTGCTCTAAGTACCAGGCTACTCCAGGGTTTAACAAAACTCAAATTATTGACCCTTTCGGGTCTCTAGGGACAGAAAACAGAAACTGGAGATGAGCAGAGAGAAGTCAATATGTAGCCCCAGTCTCTTTTCCAGACAGGCCTTGCTTGCTTTCTCCTGCCATCCCTCTCTGGCCCGCCTGCCAGCACGCTGTGCTCTAGCCACAAACTTTCTCAAACAGAGGAGGGAACTCCTTATAGCACATTTTGAGAATTAATCTCTGTGTCGACAGCTGTGCTTGCAGTGCCTTGCATGTGCATACCTATGGTCAAGAAAAATTAATCTCAGGGTTAAAAATGTAGCAGTGCTCAGGGAATCTCAGAAGCTGCTCCTAGCACTCCGTCTCTTCCTGCTGTGTTGAATTCAGGGGAACTACCCTGACTCTCATCCATCTGAGTCATCTATAAATACACCAACATACACACACAGGTAAATGATGGAACATGCAAATAAATATGCTCCTAAACATTCCCCCATCATTGGTTTGCTTTTTCACTCTGGGTTTGTACAGAGGAAAGAAAAGTGAATCAGAAGCTCACACACAAATATACCTATGGATTTTTAGGGGGTTATTACAAACAAAGCAGCCGCCGTGCTCACAGGGAGCTCTACCTGAAGCACGTTTATCATCGGCTTTCAGTACCAGGGCTTGCAGCTGGCTCAGCTTAGGGTATGGATTGATTGGAGGACACAATGGAGTCCAAGGCATGAATCAGCTGCAAACTGTTGCCCAAATCACACTCTTTCATCAATCAAAAATTCCTAGTAATTTCCATGAGACATTCAAGAAAATGCATAAAAGAACAGGATTGGCCCTGCTTATAGTTGTTTGTGCAGATGAAAAAAAACCCCATATTTCTACAACTTTCAATGTATTTTCCTGTAGGTAACAATTCAGTTCCATGCATGTGAGGAAGGTAACCTTCCCTGGCAGCTTGGCAAGGCAGGTTTCCCTTAAGGAGCGCTGATTCCAACTGCTGCAGCTCTCTGACAGCCACCGACTGCCACTGCTTATAAAAGGAGCTTGGAGTCCCAGCACGGGACAGGCAAGAGCACTGTGTAACCTGACTTTCTGGGGTCAGGGGATTAAGCATAAGAAGTTTGGCATTTCCTAAGTGGTGTATGGGCTAGACGGTATCATGTGATACTGGTCGGAGATAAACTTTAAGTATATCAGGGATGTAGTGGAAGTGGATTTAGTGGAAGGAAAATGTTTCGCTTTAATGATAAGTTATAAGCAGAAAGTTCAGTAGAGTCCTGGAAAGAGAGTAAGAACTGGAACATTTGTGTCAGCAAACAGCATTTATGTTGTGTAGATCTATTAAATACCTAAGCCAAAGCAGTGCCTTTAGTTATAGGCACTAATTCTTGGTAAACTCTGGGTGGAACAGAAAGCACAGAAGCACTGAAAGCACAATTTCTTGCCAGGCTGCAACTCCAACCCTGTCATCCCTACAAATGCTGTGAACACTTGCAGACATCCCTAACATCTGGGACAGCAGTGGCAATTAGCTGCATTGCAAGATTAGAGCGTGTGTGGACTAAATGGGATGCAAAATGACACAAGAGTGTTGCTTGGGTGCAGTTGCCTGCAGGCATAGATTTTTATACGAGGGCAATGCTCCAGATCTTCTTCTGGCCTCAGTGACAGGCATACAAGTGGCTGTGCATCAACGTCTGTGTCCTGAGAGCCAGGGAGAGAGCTGTGCCCCAGCTGAGGCAGGCGAGTATAAAGGGTTGCTTTGATGGCAAGCAGAGAGCCAGAGCCATGCTCCCAGAGCAGCTGCAGTGCATGGAGAAGGGATCTTAGGGCAGGCCTTTACTGACCTGTAGTCAGAAGTGAAGCAGGGAGATGATGCACGTGGGTGAATATGGATGCAGATTGTTGAGTTTAACATGTAGGAGTAACTGAGCATAACATAAAGGTTTTCATGAAGTAGAAATTGGTAGTTTTTCCTTCTCACTTGTGTTCAAAACAAAGCAAAGAACTCCCCCTTCAATTCCTGCATATAACAATTGTGTTAATAATCATTATCATCTTGGGCTTTTATAAGAGGCCTAACGTATTATTAACGTTTTCTCTTCCAAACACCTGTAACTTACATATATGCCATGTACAGTGGATGCCAAACAAATATCATGACACTACTCAATTTAAAGAGAATCTCTTTCCTTTTCATAAAAATTAAACTGAACCTTTAATTTCATTCAGCATTTTAGGATTCACAGGCACAATGTGGTACCAGTGAAACTAAAGCTGTAATTTATCTCCTGGTTAATGCCAATAATTTTTCTGCAGTTGAATATTGCTGCACTGAACTGCAGATCCATCTCAAATGCTATGTGCCTAGAGATATTAGTTACAGTTACTGCAAAACATTCTGTTTATTCAAATAAGACTGAAACAAACACAAACTGTAGCATGAAAGGCTTGAAAATACTTGTTTAGATAAATATTCATTGTCTGCTGCTACTCAGGATATATAGTGACAGTTCAGATACATGATAGCTTTTTGTTCTATTCACTGTCTTGCCAGTTAGCATTCAAAAATGTGACTTCAAAAATGCCCTTAATTTTATGTGTGAAATAGCAAATGAAATACTTGGCTGTCCATGTTTCTTAAACATGAATCTTTCAATCCACAGGGAACTTAATGTGAATTAACAGCAAGAACATAAGCATAAACCTTTATATTTCTGCTAATTTAATTCTTAACTGCAGCTTACTGGAAAAGTTCTTTATAATATTTGACTGAATTACGTTTTAAAGATCTTTATCATCATAAGCTGGAAAATCTATGGCAACAAGTGATGAGACCTGTTGGTGTACCTGCTGCTCTCCGGCCACCTTTGTGACGTTCAGATACTGTGTCTCTCTCTTGGAATAGAGACATATACACAACTTCCTACAGAAGCCTTGGTTCTCACTGGGCTGAGACACAGAAGACAAATTCAAACGAAATATGTATTAACCCTGTACCCAAAAGCATTCTTTTTTCACACAAAGGTGTGAAATAGTGTGTTGTGGGTCAGCTTCAATGGGAATCGTGCTGACATTGATGGAACTAGCTGAGGGAATGTCAGTCCAAAATGAGGACAGACAAGAGATACACAGAATAATCAGTTTTTCCTCTCTGTTAATGGGTGATTTTTAGAGTAATTGGACAAAAAGATTTTAAACAATATTAAAAGTCTCATTTGGGGATGCTAATTGTGTTAAATAAACACTCCGATACACACTGACCTCTTGCTGTCATCCAGCATTCGTTCAGCATCTCCTGTTTCTGAGTATTCAAAACTAGCAGCAATAATTCATGTACAACAGAAGGGCTGAAATACTGCATCTGAACTGTGTAGGTGCTCCATGAATGAATCACAGACAATTTATTGTATGATTCTCACAAGGGCTGATGATTTAGACTAGTTTCCATAAGCCTTGAGATGTTTACATGCATACTCTAGATCAGAAATATTGAGCTTATATTAAATCACAGGAGAAAAAAAGTAACATAGCTTAAAGAAAATTTAGAAGTTAAGAGAGATTCCAGCCCAGAAAGTGCTAAAGATTTAGGTGTATGTCCCCTTTCAAACCTTGATCAACTACAGGCCTGTACTCAGCACTCATGAGACCGAACCTTGAGTGCTGCGTCCAGTTCTGAGCACCGCAGGATGGGAAGGACATTGAGGTGCTGGAGTGAGTCCAGAGAAGGACAACGAGGCTGGTGAGAGGTCTGGCAAACAAACCTTATGGAGACCGGCTGAGGGAACTGGGGTTATTTAGCCTGGAGAAGAGGAGACTGAGACCTTATTGCCCTCTACAACTATCTAAAAGGAGGTTGTAGTGAGGCTGGTGTTGGTCTCTTCTCCCGAATTGCTAATGACAGGACGAGAGGAAATGGCCTCAAGTTCCATCAGGGGAAGTTTAGGTTGGATATTAGGAAGAAGTTCTTTCCTGAGAGGGTGGTTGGGCACTGGAATGGGCTGCCCAGGGACGTGGTGGGGTCCCCGTCCGTGGGGATGTTCAAAAAATGGGTTGATGAGGCACTTGAAGCCACGGCCTAATGGTCTAATGGTTAGGAATATGATGGGATAAAGGTTGGACTTGATGACCCTGGAGGTCCCTTCCAACCATAACGATTCTATGATTCTACAATAAGATGCATTTCATACGTATTATTATGGCAAACATTGATCAGTTGTGAAGGCTTTGCAGGCAGTGGTAGAGCCCCAGGCAGGCAGTAGGTGCAGCAGTGGTGAGGTCGGTCTCGCAAGTGTCTAGCTCCCATGGGAAGCCTGAAGAAATGGTAGGAACTTCTCAGATCTCACTTAAGGTGTTGCAGACATCAAGGTAGTCATAAAACTGAGCCATTGTACGCACTCAGCCGTACTCATGTAATCTTGTGCGGCTTCACTGCGAAAAGTGCTGAGCATCTGCAAGTCTCATTGATGCTGCAGAATTAAACTTATTCAGGGGAGGAAAAGCAATTTCAAACTGTAGATGCAGTCCTTAATCATTCATTTAAAAAGCATTTCCATAGCCATCAACTTGACAGTATTTAAATGGAAAGACTGAAAATCTCTTGTTTTCCAACAGGAAATGTTTTCAGGGATTGGCATTTCACATGTATAGAGAAATTTACAGTAATCATATCCTGATGACAAGTCTAGGAGAGGATTTACATCTAACGGGAATGATCTAATTTATCTTTCATACAGTAATACCCAGTGGCTATTGTGAACATTTCATTATCAAGGAAATTAAAGACAACACAAGAAAATTAATGTTTTAAGAGAAAGTCGTATGGTCCATTTAACTCTTCTTTTGACTGTCCACATAATGTAATAAGATAATTTGCTGCTTTTCACATGCCTGAGTAATAGAAGCAACACTTTTCATAAATCATCTACAAAAGCTTAAAGAAGAAAAGCAAGCAAGTCAGTATAAAGCTTTCAAATTACTCCTATATAAATGCATATCATGTGTACTTCAGCAATCCCCCTCTCAAAGAAAAAGCCTGAACACTGAATAATAACCTTTCTTCTCCATTCCAACTGTTTCTATTTGGATAGCAAACATCCTCACTGCAGAACAGTACTGTCCTCTGCTCACACAGGACTCAAAGGAAATTTTGTCTGTCACAAACTCACTATTTGGGTGTGGAGATGGTGGCAGGCTATGGAAGCATGGCATGCACTCCCAGCAGGAAGGTCCCTCAACATTTTATGGTCAGAGACTTGTAGGGAAGAGCTCAAAAGTTTTGCTGGTGAACAGAGCCATTTCTCTTGCCTCACCTCTCTTTCTTCCAAGCACTCTATATAATTCTCGGTCTCATAAAACAAAATTGTTCAACAAAAAGATTTTGGCAGTAGCATTGAAGGAACAGGGCCTTAAGAACAGTGCCTCCTTCATGCACCTGGGACGTGGCTAAAACAGCCTCCCTGCAGAAAACACTCTAGACACGGCATCCCAACAAGTTCTCTTGCTGTAGTCTCTCCTCATGAGGATGCTCAGACTAGGATTACACTCAACCCAGCAATGCTCACTTAAACAGAAGTGCACCAGAGCTTGGTATGGCCTGGGCCCATCGGTCCAGCCGCTCTTGCCTGTGTCACTCCAGCTGTTGAAGGGAGAAGCACAAATCATAAAGGAATCAACACATTATGGGGCTAGATGGGGCATTTGAACATCTAAAGATGCAGAGAAGCACCTAATGAGCTTTTAATAAGAATGTGCTCATTCTGCTCCCTTGGATATTTCTGAAATCCCTCTAGACTTCTGGTAAATTTTCAAATCTCTCTCCCCATTCCTCCCTATGTGTCTCACAGCTTTGCTTTTCTCTTTCTGAGAGGGGAAGACAAGGAAACCCAGCATATAAATTCCTTTCCTTTGATACTTGCATTCATACCGCATAAGGTAAAAAAATCATCCTCTGTACATATTTGAAAGACACAATCATTTCTGTGGATAGCTAAATTCCCCCTGATATTACTTTGCATTCATGCATCAGATGCCTGGGGCCAGGAGGACATGCTGAATATGAGAGTATCTGTCTAGCCACAAAGTAAATATGGGGCAAGGGGAGGATTAAGACAAGGCCATTTCAGACTGCAAAACTTTGCAGGCTCTCCTGCGATGCCAAAAGAGTGAAGAATTTCACAGAGGTGACTGATTGGCCTGATCTCTGTGCTGGGGGAAACCGAGTCACTGAACAAGTCCCGTTCTCCGAGTCATTCTGGCTACACCATGGCTGAAAGCAAGATGCCCTCAGTCCTCCCAGTCCTTCAGTGTGATTGCATCCATCTCCGTGTCCTGGCATTAGAAACATGCCAAGTATGTGCACACATTGTACATACACACACGCACACGTACAAGAAATAAGCTATTTCAAACAGTGGGTATCCAGTGACTTAATCTTATGGTCTTGAAAACTGGAGAGGCCCTTGCCAGAAGTGTTACACAGTCAGCTCTAGTGACATCTCAGGAACAAGTGCTTTTTTGCTGCTTTGACAGATGGTACTGCCTATGCTAAGGTGTATCAGCTGATAGATCTCAAGATAGACCTCAGTTTTACCTTTTAAATTTTGAAAAAAGACCTTTACATTGTTTGTCTCTGAAAATGCTCATGTTTAGTGCTTCTTCTTTCAAATCTGATTAAGTTATTAATCACAGCAGATTTTTCTGCTTTCCACAAATCAGCAATTAATCATTTACCTAAGATTAGTGCTACATGGGGAAAACCTTTGTTTTAAGAAAGGCAGCATTCAACTCTTAACAGATATAGTACACCATAAATGTATCTCAGAGTTGGAATAATGTGGAGATGTACTGTTCTCCTGGAAAATCTGAGGATTTCCTCTTCATCTAATTTTAATTTATAGCATTGATATGTTATAACTGGTTTATCTGAAATGGTTATGCACACCGAAGATATTGTGAAATAGTTAATATCCACCAAGAGGAAATTCTTGAACATGATTGCAAACTCCAAAAGTATTTACTAACTTGTAACCTACCTGGGAATGCTAATTAGTTCCACAATGACATCTGGTTATTTGCATCCCCTCAAAGCTTTGGGAAAATTTGTAAACCAGGCTGCCTTCCAGTGGATAGCACTGTAATTCCAGTGACACAGGAGCACACTATTAGAATAGATTTCACCTTTTCTACTACCAGTTTACATTAGTATTATCATCAACATATATAAGCTCCCAGAGAGGCAGTCAGACATGGAGCCCAGATATACTGGCATATGGAGTTACTGTTCCTGCCTTGGCCACCCCAAGGTCAGGGGAATACCTCAGTCTAACTGAGTTTGCAGGTAGGACTGAGTTTTTAAATGAACTCCAGGTTCAGGGTCTATGAGAACAACAACTGAGAAAGGGGTGCAGTCAGATAACAGTGTCAGATGTTCAGTCAGAGGAGAGGTTAAATATTATTGCTATCGATTAAAATGATAGAACAGCATGTGTCTGCATTGCTGAATGTGGAGAGCAGTGTCACAGCCCTTTCCATGCTCATCCTCTCTCCGGACCAGCCCATGGAGTGTCTGTCTGTCTGTCCTCACACCACCTGGGGCGTGCATGTTCTCCCTGCTCAGTCAAGGTGTGCAAAGTCAGCAAAGAAAAGGAGCAGTAAAGAATTCACTCCACTCTCTGAACTTGAAAAATTTCAGGTAATTATTAAATAATATCATCTGGGGGCTTGCAGCTCATTGACAATCAGTTATAACTTAGACCTGTCAATTAATGTTTTAATTTTGTCTACACAGAGGCTTGCTCGTGCCTGCAAACGGCTTTTCCAAGGCACAACTGGTGACATTTCCCACTTCCTCGGCTATTTTCCTCCTGTTGCTCCTGTTATGACTAAAAGCAGCAGGGTTATATTTTTCTCAGTGGGAAATGTGTCACCTGCTGTTGAAAGGAAAGCAATTATTGTGTCCTCACTAAATCCTGGGTCTATTTGTGTAGACCTTTAGAGCTTAAAAATATAAACATCCCACTCTGTGCCAGTGTAAGTGGTTAGGCACTTTGGAACCCCAGCTGGGATCCCCCTGGATGTCACCTTCGGTGCCTGCTAAGCACAGGGAAAGATGCCAAACCCAAGTGCCTTTCCCGTAACTGTGTCTAATCAATGGGATGTAAAAGTGAATGATGTTCTCTTAGTTCCTGCACAGGACACCTCAAAACATTACATTCTCCCTTTCCCCCCTTATTCCAGGAGTCAGATTATACTTTGCACCTTTACTGGAACAAGATTTATGTCTGCCCTGCATTTGTGCAGTTGTTTTCACCCCTTTTGTGTGGTTTTATGTACCTGTAAACCTATCTGACAAAGGGACAGGTATTTTATTTACACGCTGTCGGATGTTATTTCTCTGAACAATCTCCTGTTATGAAACAGAAGAAGTCTTATAATCAAAATGGGATATAAATCAACTGGACATTTACATTTGCAGCTGGCCAAAAACAATAAAAGAATCAATCTCAAAATGTGAAATTGCATATATATATATATACACACACACACGAAAAAATGCATAGGTGTACACAAAGAGTTCATAGCTTTTAATTCACAAAGTTTGTTTCTCATGAATCTATTGCTATTTATAAATCTTGGATAGAGCCCAGTTGACATCAAAACACACACAGAAATTGTCAATGAATAGACATCAGGGAAACTTTTCCCCCATGCAAGCTAGCACTGAACAGAGAGATTCAGAGAATTGTATTCACATAGTAAATTAAAGACCTTCCTCAGCTCAGATAAAGTATGCAGGCTTCTCTTTCAACAGCAATTGAGAACTAGTCACCTGTTAAATCTGCTGTTGAAATGCTATTAGCTGTGGAGATAACAACACTTGTTTACTTACTGATAGTGTTTGGCAGGATTCGGGAAGACGCTGAAGTGCTACAATCCTTCTCTAATTGTGAAAGCTGCAGGTGACACGTATTACCCACTACATGGAGTACAGCATGCATGGTGTGCTGCAACTTAGCATCTAAATTGAAATATGGAACATTAAAATACGCAAGGAAAACTGTATGAAGAACCCCTGTTTTGTGTTTTGTGTTTAAAAAAATATCCCAAATTCTATTTGCTGTGTTTTGTATTACTGATGGCCTTTTCTCTGTATTGTTTCACCATGGATATAAATTGTGCCCCATGTACATTCAACATATACTTTCCCAAATACATCAATTCTTGCTGGCCAAGAATTGAGATGAAGAAGGAATATTTTATAATAGATTATATACAATATTGCCCCATCTGTTCCCTTTCTATACTACAAAACTGTTTTCTAAGAGAATTCTTTTATCACAAAATTAAATATTGTATTTTATTATAGTTTATTACTAGGAAAGACAAAGGAAAATTGCCACGCTGATGAGCAACTTTCTCTTCACCTAACTTTGATGATCCATGTCTTTTTTACTATAGAATTTCTGGTCAGAAGCCCAGAAACAGATCAGTAAAAAGCAGAGGGTAGACATCACAGATCAGGCTTTCCTTCACATGATCTGCTAGAAACAAGGGCTTTTAGCACTTTGCCAAATTCAAACACTCTGGCATATGCATAGGTAATTGTTCAAAATTGCAGCCCATGAATTAAAAAGGTATTTAACAGCTTGACCTTTAAAATCTTTCCTAAGCTGCGACTTTGAAAACAAATACAGCATATGGTCTTTGCTGAGACACATACCAAAAGATTCAGTTATAATAAAAACACAACAAGCCTGGATGCTCCCTTTCCAAATAATTTTAAATACGAGTTGCCAATATCTATAGCATATGGATGTATTTTATTTTTATTTTATTGTATTTTATTAATTTCATTTCTTTTCTGTTTCTTTTTTCTTAAAAACACTCTGGAAAAACTAACTTTTAATTCCAGATTCATTATTACACCCACTTTGATCAGGGAATCACAGCCATCTCAGTATGTCCTGTGAAAGTTCATGAGGTTCCCTATGGCTCTTGAAATAGCACTTTGTATCTTCTGCTTTCTAACTTCATATGGCCTCCTACTGTTAAGTCACAAATAGTACCACAGCCATATCTACAAAGGATTTGTACTGGAGACTACCACGGGGAAATACTATCTCTTCTTTTCTCAGCTGTGGATAAAAATGGTACCAGACCACTAATCCTTTCTATATGGGCAGATGGCCGTTTGATGTGTGTACTCATCTACAAACAAAATTCAGAAATTCATTTGGCTTTATCTTCATTCATTATGTATTATTGGTCTCTCTTCATTTAACATCAAAAGTGCAAGTAAGAGGACTACCATTCTTTATGTTAATTGTTCGGTTGATTACTCATGAATAATAACACTTAGCATTCATATAATTCTTTACACCCCTAAATTACTTTATAAATCTTGTTTGATCAAAAAGTCTTAGAGTTCTTACCAGAACTTGCCTTCTAGGAATAATGTCTAACCAAAAGGAAAAACCCCAGTGTCACCCAGCATAACGGCCATAAGTATGAGACTGGGGACTCAAATGAGTGCATTCACAAAGTTATAGATGTCAACAGAATGTCCTTGTAATAAGAAAGGAAGAAAAATTAAGCAGAACACTGATGTAACATAACTCATTCAATGCAATGTTCCCTGCCGATGCAGGCGTGCAGCTGGCAGCCTGGGTGTGTGTTATGCCTGACACAGGGTGTCAAGAACTTTCCCTTTGCATTATTTCAAGTAAATGAAAAAGTTTATATCACCTCAGTGTATCTTGTAGGAAGCTTTTTTAAAAAACAACCTTCTATCTAAAGTAACCTCTTATTGTCTAGGAAGAGCAAAATAAATACAGGTTGTGTGTCGAAAAGGAATATAGATTTGTATGAGAATAGGTTCTGCTGAAATAAATAGGACTATCCTGGAAGTAGTCACTGTGCCACAGAGCAGTGCATGGAAGTATGTTCATGAAGGAATCCTAGTCCTTTCTGTAGGGAATTAAACACACCTTCATGCCAAGAAGAGACACACCAAGAACAGACACATAAAGGAGCCAATGCCTTTTCTAGTTGCTGGTCCACCACAGTCACTCAGGCTGCCTTAGGTTTATGTTGCTGAGTGGATGTGTTATGACACATGTCAGGACCCGCTGTGCTCTTGCCAGCTCACATGAAATACTGGGTCACTCTGCAGCCACTCTCTATCTCTGTGCTGCAGAAGAAACCTGACTATTAAAATTTGTCTTCCATGGGACAGCTCACTTGAATATTAGTTAGTGTTCAAGAATTTGCCAGGCTTAATATTCAAGAAGTGTAATAAAGAAATAATTTCTTGGTATTAATTGTAAAACCAATGTTTTAAATGTTTTAAAAATTGTAAAAAAATTGCAGGCTTCAAAATGTGCTATTTAAGTGAGGCAATTAAAAGCAATGGTCCAGAGGCAATGATAGCTTCTAGGGGCTGAATGAAATAAATAAACCTATTAAAATAAGTGGATGCTTAGCCTCAAATCATCACATGATGCTGGGTATTATTTAGAACATTTTTGCTAGTTTGTAAATGACAGTGTCACTACAGTATAATTTTTTTCATTAACTGCCCAGCAATCAAGAAGACTCCAGCAATGTAAGGCAAAATGCAGCTTCATGCCGGTGAGAGCAATTAGCTCAGGCTGCAGTGACATTATTTTGTATAACCTTTCAACCCAGTGAATCTGGTTAGAATTTGAATAATGCCATCATACCACAACTACAGGTATAGTACATTATTACTGAGAATTAAAAGCAAACTGGAGGAGCAAATACAAAGACATTTCCTTACCTAACCTTCTTCCATATCCCTTTTTTTGTTTGTTTAGGACCAACTTGCTAGGATATATTTGGATATATTTCTGGTCTTCTTTGCTTTCAGTAGCTTTTACTGCCCCAGTAGGTAGAGATGTAAGCCTTCTTGTGAGGGTCTGAAGCACATTAGCCAAAAGGTGACTGCTAGTGAATGTTTCCTTTCATCCTGATGGCTGTTAGAGTTAGGTTAAATATTAACATGCAATAAACCCCTATGTTTAAAACAAATAATAATGATTTAATTGGCAAGAAATAATTCAAGTGTCTAATTTCTGTTTTGCTTGACTGAAAATTTGGTCATTGACCCCACTACCAGTGAAATGGTTGAAACAGCAAGAACAGTAGCAATAGTCATGCAATCCACCTGGGCCATAAACACTTCAAAAAATCTCCTTTACCAAAAATGTTTTGATTAAATAAAAGTGGTTTCCTTTTTTAAATAACTATGCGTTTCATCCTTATAAAAGTTAAAGTGAATGTGTTAGGTCCTTGACAACACAAGAAAGGATATAAAAGAATTAACAGCCAGTTTTAGCTATCTTCACATTATTAGTTTGTAGCATAAATTGTGCAACTTATCGATTTCATTATGACTTGCCGGAAAGTCCTGAACATTACAGAAATGACAGATACTTAGGCTCCTGTGTACTTCTAAGTTTCATTTTAAAAGTGGTCTCATGGGCTTTTGCTTAGTAAAAAAACAAATACGTTACTCTAGTTGTAAATCATAAATAAGCCTGGGCTTGTGTCAGGGCTAGCAGAGGGATCCTGGGCTCCAGAGGCAATGAAGAAATGCTGATGACATTTGACATCCCACAATTTTTGTGCATGACTTCATGGGGATGGGCGGGTGGGTTGGTGTGATTGCAAACAGTTGAACAAATTTCACTGGGAGCCCTAGGAGCTTCATAGGAGGTAATAAAGTGCAGGCATTCAGGAAGAAACACTGAAGACAGATCAGTAAGATCTCAGGAGGAACTTTAAATTACTCAAGAGAACCCCATTACAAGTGAGCACACCCTTCAAAACTGACGTCTTCTGAAGGGCTTTTAACCTCAGGCTGTCCCCAGACTTCTGTCTTCCTGAATTCCCTAAGTATCATGTGCCAGAGGATGCCTTCTTATTTATTTGAATGAAAATGCATAAAAGATCATGATGAAGACAGGACAGAGCAGGAGAAATCTGGTCCTCTGTTTGCAGTAGTACTGACTACAGGTCTTTCAGAAGAACAGGTAAGTTCTGGTGCAGGACTTAGGGAAATCCCTCAGTCCCTTAAACAGCCATTCAGTTCCTTGCAGAGCTTGTGATAATTAAAAGGTAGCAGTGAACCCAGCTGAATTTTACCATTTATTTAAGCATGTAAAACATTTCTGTTTGTTTTAAGTCACCAGTATGTAGTGCACTGCTGTCCTTCCACCAGAACAAGATAAGAGTGAACAGTAGTACATGTACTGGGCTACAGCAACTAGACCCACCTGTGCTGTTGCCACCAAGGGCAGGGAATGGTCTGGCACAGGGGAGGTGGCCCATTCCTATAAGCTCTTATTTCTATAAGCTTTGTTGCTGCCAATGGTGTGGGGCAAGCATCAACACTCCTGGGCACTGGTTCATGCAGCCCTTTCACCAAAAGCTCAAGATTTCAAGAAGCCCAAAAAGGCCTCCGGTTTCAGGGAAGAAATATGACCTTTCATAAAATGGGGGAGGGGGGAATGTGGGGATCAGTGTTTGCCTGAGGTTCACCTCAATCAATCCCTTGCTGTCAGTTCCAGAAGCAAAGTCCACTATTAAACCTCTGCTGCTGCCTTGAACAAGTTTCTACGGTGTAAATGAAACAATTCTTATTATCTGCCCACGATGGTGATAAGTTTGCACTTTACAGGAACAGCTCGCTGCTCTCAATTCCCTCACCATTGATTTTCTCCAGGCCATGCCCCTCCTGTCATACTGCAGACAGAAAGCCTCTTCTGCGAGGTCAGCCCAGATGCAATGAATGTGACTGCTGCTGAAGCTCACTTTATCCCAGTGGAAATTTGCAGAGACAGAGTTAGCAGAAAATCCCGTTACCTTCTCCTTGCTGGCTCTGCCATTTGCTTCCCGCAATCCACCCCACTGGGTTCCCACCAAAGGCTTGATTTTTCATCAGGAGGGTAAAAACCCTTCACAGAAGACAGAGCAGAAGAAGGACGAGAGAGTGGAAGTTCCTTCACTGATGGAAGATCAGCTGTATGGTAACTGCAGAGCTGCTCAGGGGGAGGCGTGGGGCGTGCGCCTCGTTCCAGGGAGGTGGACAGGTGTCAGTAGAAAATGAAGGGTGAGAGAAACTGAAGAGCTCAAAGGATAAATGTGATTACATTTTCAAAAGCTGCTAAAACTGAAAAGCCTGAACCCTTTATATGCATATTAAAAAAGCCACCTAGGCTCAGAATTTCTTTTCCACTGATATGCTAAAATTAGAAGCACATTTTTGGAGAAGGCTTAAGTCCCAAACATATGCATGGCCTTCAGCAGGGCAGCTCTGCCCCTACAGCCTTCTCATTTTCCTCTGAGCAGCCATCTGTTTGGCCCATTAGATGTCTGACTATTAAAAATCCAATCACAAGGAAAACAGTATGGTTCATATACAGTGGCTGTACGCTTTTTCTCCCTCACACAGAGTGAAATGCAGAGCTAACACCAATCCACCTCCCGACACAGACACACAGCCATCACTCCCTCTGTCTGTCAAGCTTCAGCCAAGCTGTGCTTCCCTCCAAACTGAAGCGTGGTGATAATAAGAGCATGACAAATTGATCTTCTGCTGCGGTAAATCCTTCGACACTGCTCTCAAAGCAGTTTGCATTCGCTGGGAACATGAGATTAAAGCGAATCTGAAGTTTAAAGATCAGATTTAATCACTTGCTGCATCTGCAATAGCTGAGTGGTTCCTGACTGGTAAACGTGTTTTCTTCACCTACATCCACAAAACATCTAGAATAGATATAAAGATGATAAACTCACATAATTAGTTGCAGTTAATCAACGTATGAAGGGTTTGCATTGTGCTGTGATCCCAGTTATTTCAGATTCACTCTTGTGACTGCTGCTTTTCTGTGACTTACCAATGTGTGATAAGTCAGTTTGTCATAGGGTAATAAAGATGCCTCAGAAGTGGCTCAGAACCTATCCACTTTTTGGGCTTAGAACACAGTTGTTGGCCCTTTTGTGCCTAAGAAAATAAAACAAATATTTACAATTATTTTTTAAGTAAACCTTTTTTTTTTTCCCCCACAAGGCTCCATTCACAACTTGCATTGGCATTAAAGGGAACTGAGTGCATAAACTTGAACCTGTTCCACAGCAATAGAGTGGTTTAAGCAAACGCTTTGTTGACTATGGACTTCTGTGACTGCTCAGCATTATTTTCCTTTTTTAAAATTGATTTTATTTTTAATATTAATATAAAAATAAGGGCACATCTAAACTCAGGTAGCTTTGGCTGCCTCCCACATTTTTTCTCACACACCTTCTGCCTTCTCACCTATTTATCACTCCTTGTTACCAAGCTGTGTGCTCCTTGGCACAGGAGCATTGCCTCCTGGGGAGTGAGTAGCCCACATTTTGGAAGCTTCAGCAACACCAGAACTGAACTGAAGGTTTTTTCTGTGAAATTCTCAAAGATCATGCATAGTGAGTGGCAGCAAACTGTACTGAACTTTGAGAACCTCCTTGCAAAAGCACATGGTTTGGGTCCTTGTTCTCAGGTCTGCTAGAAGCTACAAGGAGAAGAGAGAGGATGTGCTCAGCCTGCAAATGGAGGGAGAGGTGTCTTGCAGTTCAGAGAGTTCACTGGGTGAACTACAGATGTTTTGACCCTTCCTCCTGGAATATGAATTAGGTTTTGATGATAAACCGTGGCGCTGGAGTTATGAAAATGGGCCAGGAGGTTTAAATCAGATCTCAATGGAAAACACTGCTCTGCAGGCCACATGTGGTAAGTGGAGTATGGGAAAAATTACACAGGTTTGCATCTCATTTATGCCCCCACAAATCTGGCTCTGTGTACTCATTCCCTCTGTACGTACCTGCCATCAATATGAACCCTCCTTGTACCTTAAGTTAATACATTTGGTGAAGAGGACAGGAAAACCTGCACAGTACCATAAGGAGGTGGAATACTGCAGCAGGCTGGAGTGTTCCCTTACAAATTATCCAGTTCCCTCCTCTTCAATCTATGCGATTTTTGAAAAATACTGAAGCAGTTAAAGTTCATAAAGCAAAGTGTCAAGACCCCCAAGACAAAGTAGCATGAAAATGTATTCAGAAAATGCCTTCTTTTCTGGCAGACCTGCTGAAAACCTTTTACCATAATTAGAACTACTAAGTAGCTTTATAACTAGTTCCCATATAAGGCAGTCATAATATTTGAAAAATAGCAAAATTCCTGTATGCTTTTTGAGCTCTGACATAAAATGATGGGAAATACAATACATATATCATTTAAGCACAGCGTGGAACAGATGCAGCATCAACACAAACATAAAAAATACAGATGAATTTTTTTTGTTGAGATAATTCTCAAAACGCTGTGTAAGACAAACAACATTTCCTTGAAATGAAGTGACAACATTTTATCTATCTTCAGCTTTGCCAGCTCATTCTGAAGTATTTTAGTATTGTACACGAGTGATTATGAAGGTTGTCTTAGATGCTTGCCCATTGCCCTGAAGAAAATGTTTATGACCTGAATAGATTAATTATATTATCCTCTTAAATATCATTCCTTCAGGACTAGTTATTGTTGAGTGTAAATGTGCCACTTTATATGCAAATAAATGGACTGAGAGTGGAATAAAAAGTTCCACATATATCTACTGACAAATCATCTTATTATGTTTTATATTAGCAGACGGAACACCTTGTGGTATGAAATGTTAATGGAGTTCAATAGGATGCAGTACTTGCTTCCTTGTTTCCAGAAAATCTTAGTCAAACTTTCAATTATTTTCTGTTAGTCACCTTTGCTTCATTTGGAAAGGGTTTTAACTGAACACTAAGAATAAGTGATACATCAACTACAAGAAAAATATTTAAAACTCATGAATACTTAATATTAGTAAACCCATTTAATAGAATTGACATAAATTAAAAATAGAAGCTAATGTAATCTTGAATGCTCTACGGCAGAGGATTCAAAACAACCAATTCATGTTAGTGCAAGTCAATAGAACCAAAAACCAGAGAATCCTGGGATAAACCTTCCTTATGGTTAGCAGAGCTCATTGTTAGACAGCCAAGGCTATACCACTTTAGCACTACACACATGCAAATGTTTAGATATTCATGAGAAGAAGGAATTGCAAGACAGATATAGGTGAAGAAATAGGGGTGATGACAAAACTCCCCATAATATTTGAATCCTCTGTTAATCAATCAGTCCAAACAGATTGAAATAAAGTTTGGAAAAAAAAAACCAAGCCCAGATGCCTTTAGATCTTACATGCCAAGTTGCACCTCAGAGATCATTTTTATAGCCGTAATAATCCTATGACAGTGGGGTAAAGCTGCTGCTGCTATTTCTTAAACTGTTGTGGCACTATCAGGAGCCTCTATATTATGAGGAGATATTTGAGTCCATCATCTCCAATTTCCAGATAATGTACTGACTTAATCACCACTCTCCACAATACAAAGCAGGCAATCTTTTTGCCTTTTGTTCATTTTTTACATCTTAGAACAGTTTCATTTCAGTCTTCCATACACCATCTACTGCCACATCTGCCTCGCACTATATAGCTACTCTTTACCATTCCTGCCATGCTTATTTTTGTTGCTACATTGAAATCTTGTGCATAATTATGTGAGGTTGCTATGGAGAGTATGTGTGATTTGTCATGAGGAAAATCTATTGTGTTTGAGATAATTCTACACGCTAATGACTGCGGAATCTTTTATTCTCCCCCGCCCCGGGGATTAGGAGACACTACCTGCCTGGGTGTTCACAGCTAAAACCAGATTTTATAAACAGAAAAGTTGGGGTTCTGCACAGAGGACAAGAACTTTCCTGGTTTAAAGCAGATGGCTATGAACTGGTACAAGGTGATGGTTTCACAAAATGTTGATGCCCACGTTTCTGGAGAAGGCACCACAGGTTGTTTCAAAGTGTTGATAAAGTGATTTTTTTTCTTTGATGGAAATGCTTTTGGTCAATGCTCCTGATTTCCCATGAAGAAGACATAATGCAGTGCAGATTCAAACTAGATACAATTTAGTGGACAGAACTTTGAAAATTATGTAGACAACAATGCTTTGAAACATTTACTTCTCCATCCCTAGCTCTGTATCCTTTTCAGAGCTGGGAAAGCTTACAGCATGATTGATTACCGCACATCAGTCACGAGCAATTCAGACCATCCAGCCTGGGCTGAACAATAGCTAGAGGCTTACACACAACTTTCAACCAAGGTCATGGGTTAGTCCTTCCTCACCCCAGCTAGCGACTTCTCTCCTTCCTCAGGCTGGGGCTGTCTCAGAAAGGTTGTGTATTTGCATAGCAAGTGGACAGAAAAACACAGAAACAGCCCCAACATTTGCACCACGTAAGATCCAACTAAAGAAATCACAGGGATTAGGTAGGAAAATCTCTCCCATTCCTGGCAGAGGAGGTAGAGCACAAAGACAGCAAGTTTCTGGGAGTGAAGAAATGTACTCATAGAAACAGGGCTTTCATAAGGAAAGTGCAATTCAAGGAGTTGTTTTAAAAAAACCTGTTCATGTGATGACTCTAACGTAAAATCTAAAGCATTGGACAATTGCAGTTCAGGTCATCATCACATGGCTGCCACTGAGTTTGCAGGTGTGATATCCTTTACTATCCTGGTAACACTGGATGGAAGGGAAGGGGCAAAAGGTATAGATGCAAAAAAATAATGAGATTTTTCAAGACTTCAAAACATTCATCATATTCTGCCATTCTTTCATTCCTCATAAGTGACCCTCATCGTTTTTACTGCCCTCCTACAGATCACCTTGTAATTTTTACTTTTATGCATTTAGTGATGGATGTTTGCTGGCCTAAGCATTTCTCAAATCGCCAGTAACAGAAAAAAACATTAAGATGCAGCTTGTAACAGAAGGACAAACACACCCTGAGGTGTATGCATCTTTATGCAGAGCAACTGCTGTCTTCCCCACATAATCTTATATTAACTGCTCAGGACTGCTGACTATGAGCACAGGAATACATCTGGAATGGAAAGACTCCTTAATTAAAACTTGAATTTGATAAAAAATATAACTACTGCAGCCAAGTCTTTGAAAAAAAATCCATCTGACACCTTTTCACTCGGCGGTTTAGACTTCAGAAGCAACAGGACTTTGAATGATTCTTTTGTATCTCCCATTCCCCACATTGCACAGTTACCATAAAGCCTGGCTGATGTTTGCAATACGTTGATTGCTGCCCTACCATGCACCGAAGGGGTAATCTGCTTCAAAAGCTGCATAAATTGATTGGCCTGACTTTGGTGACATTAAAGAAAACCCTGGAGTTTGCTCTGGTGGTTCATAATGTTGCCAGAACCCTCGAAGGAATTTACAACCTCATTATGCACAAATGGGAATACATTATTCTATATATCGCTAATGTTACAATAGTGTTGAATAATAGAGCTTTTTAGTATTTGAAAAGTTCTTCTACAGCACCTTTTGAAGGTAGTTGATAAAATACAGTCAGGTAAAGCCAATTATTGACTTTAACAATGCTGTTATACTACTCCATGCATTTTTAAGCACATTTTTTTGTGGTCAGAATTAACACAGGAGTCTGAAAGAGTTCTTTTAAAATAAGAATAAATGAGAAAAAAAGGGAGGAATGGTAGTTAAACACTTAATTGAGTGCCTTCCTTATACAGCTCAGGCATATAGGTTTGGAAATGCTGCATACAAGAAAATTGTGCAATTCATTGCGTCCTGGATATACACCAAAGATGTTCTCCAAAAGGAAGGGTGAGTAGAGGTGATCTGGAAAGGGCTTTTAATCTGTGTGATAAATTGCCAAATGCCATTACATTTAATGAGTCCCATCAATGCAGTGCTGGAAGAGCAGAAATAAATAATCATGTAAAGCCCTATCAAAAAACTAGTATAAACAATTACATGAATTAATAATAAGAATCCTATTAATGTCTGCATAATT
Source organism: Aegotheles bennettii (assembly GCA_013398125.1). Taxonomy (NCBI): domain Eukaryota; kingdom Metazoa; phylum Chordata; class Aves; order Caprimulgiformes; family Aegothelidae; genus Aegotheles; species Aegotheles bennettii. The sequence goes on along the minus strand of VZRW01011289.1, from coordinate 426,401 downwards.
TAGAGAAGTTAATGAAGCCAACTTTAAGTTTTAGTAATGTATATTTGGTGCTTTGAAGTCTAATTTTCTAAAGAGGTCTTAATGCTCTTTTTCCCTATTTATTCCCCACACCCGACCCCCATTTAAGGAATGAGCTCTCCTGTAAAAAAGCATGAAATTTAATGGGAAAATGTATTTTCTGCAGGATTTTAGAAGTGTATTGGGAATCTCTGTTTCCCGCAGGATACCCAGTGGCTCAAATAAGCAAACCTATGGGAAGCATAGGTTTATTTGTTACATCATTTACATGTAACAATTGAGAAAAATGTCCAGACAAAGCCTGGAAGCCCAGCAGAAGAAACTATTGCTTCCAGTATTCAGATCCTATTACTGTCATTTTATTGAATAAAAACCTCGAGGAAAAGCTTCCTATTTGGCCAAATGTTAAATAAATATTCAAAGGGGAACCATCATGTATATACATATTTCAGGCAAAGATTTTTACACCTCAGCACATAGGAAAACAGACCCATCATGAAGAAATGAGGTTATGGGTTAAACTCTCCGACACTTCTTTCTAAGCAGCAGATACTATTTTATCATTTCCAATAAATAATTCCTGGTTACTTGTGATTAAAAAAATTAAGAGAGTAAGTTGTGAGCAGAAAATCATAGTAATGAACAAGAGGCATCTACACATCATTAGAAATAATGAAACAAAAGTCTTGGGTAGTTCTACAGCACAGAAACGAGAAATGTGTTGTTTGGCATCAACATCTCTGCAGAAAATATTTGTTGCAATTTTCAGGTACTGGCTGTGGCAAATCCACTTTTGTCTCAGCTCCAGAAATGACTTCTGTAGTCAGCAATTGTGAATGACTGGAAGTTAATGCACTGATCAGTGTCTGGGATGGAATCTTGATTCCTGCACAGATCAATGTCTAAAGTTCACAGTGGCCTCAGTAAGGTCATGATGTTGTACCCTACCCTACTCTCCCACAAACAGGGTTTATTTTGCTGATCTTGAGTCTCCCTATAAAATTAATTTAGTGATGTAGTTTCCAGACTCCAGTGAAAGGGACAGTCTCACCCTCTGCTCAACCTAGATAAGCCCAGACTCGGGTTTCTAAGTGTGTTCCACATCTAGTGAGGACAGAAAGGCAGATACCTCCAAGCTAAAACAGAAATCTGCAGGTAGGTAATGTGCAGTTAGGTAATGTGAGGACCTTGCAGGATACCATTTGCTCTGTGGCTCTCTGTTTACCCACTGTCTATAAATAATTCTTTAAAAATGGTTGTTTATAGCTGATACCCAGGCTGTCAGAAACCAGAGGTTTGACTTCAGCTCCGGTAGCAAGTGGGCTTTTTATTAAGGGTCTGCACTGAGGCAGTGTTGAGTCAGTCTGGGAAATGTTCCTGTACATCACCTTTAATCATCCTGGTTTTGTGGTATATTTACAACCTCCGTTTTTCACCTCATCTCTGAATAGGGGGATTCAGCTTTTTTGGGCCATCCTCTTGGCACGTCTCACCAGGCAGCACATTTGCAGGAGGTCACTTTTGTTTTGCTCAGTTAATTTTGGGCGCTTTTACCTGAGAAAATCCTTGCATGTGGCACAAACGTCTTTTATTTACCTTTTCTTAAGTCAACTTTTTAAAAAAACAAAACAACAACAACAACAAAAAGATTATGTTTTAACTGCCAAAGTGTTACAATAGCTACACTGGACGAGTGCCGGAGACAAATGAAGAGGGCAGTATGTTATCCTGTAAGGCACTGGGCTTCATGGTATGACTCTGCAGAAATAAAATTACATTTTAAAGCTCCTGGTGATGTCTGTTTTAAGTCGCAGTGTGACTGACAGTGATGTTTCCAGCTGACATCAATCACAGACCTACAATTTAGCAAGGAAAAAATTCTCTTAAAAGCGCAGAGCAGTGATATTTTTTGCTGCTCTTTTCTCCTCCTCAAGTGGTATACTAAGTTATTCTTTGAAACTCTTATCTTCCATTCAGTAAGCATATCATATCTCTTCTGTTTTGCTGCACAGCAAATGGTAATTATTTATCTGTTATGAGAATGTATTTAAGAAAATAAAAGATATGAGAAATTGCTGATGAGCAACCCATCTATGGCGAGGGCTGTATACTTACATCTACATTTACACTGCAAGTTAAACTAATACAAATAAGTAAATAAAAGTAGGGTAGAATCTGTTTTCTGTGCTCAATACATTGAATGCAACAATGCTCAAATTCACCCAAAAATCCATGCATCACGTTCATCCAATCACACATAAGAGAGAGTCAATATTTTAGGTTTAAGTGATTTTCGTCAAAGATATCAAACACTAGAGAGAAATATATGATAAATATTTCAATGAAACTTGTTTTTAAATGAGGTATTTAAACTTTCCGTCTCTGATGCTAATGGACAGAAAGCTTGATCATGAAAGCTGGTGTAAGAGAGTAGCAAGCAGCAAGTGCCTTAAGAAGTTGACTCTGCAGCTGGATACTGGTCAACCCTTTGTATTTCTGGCTGGAGTGAGAAAATAAAAGTCTACGTAGTTTCCAGTGTCCAGCATTTCCAATTAGCTGTTTTTAGAGGTGTTCAGCCAGAACAGAAGAGTTTACGTTGCACTTATGGCTCTATACTTATTTCAGTCCATAATCTCAGCCTATATCTCAATCTAGTATTGTTTCAAGTCTCTAAAAAACTACTCCTGATCACCTCTGTTCAACCCCAATTCCCTAAAAATGGAATACACCTTTCCAAAGGGCTACATCATCATTTACCTTGCAGCTGAAAGCTGAAAACCAAATACTAGAGCTCTACATATCCTCTAAGGTATGAAATTTAATTCAAAAGGATTCAGACTCATCCCAGCTCTCCTCCTTCATTTCAGCAATCTTTCTCTCACTCAGTTGCTTGAGAAAGCATAAGCTCATTATGTGCTGTCCAACACTCATCAGAAGATTATCATGTATTAATTTTCAAACCTAATATTGCATTCCTTCATTGTGATAAAGTTTCTCAGAACAGAGAGCTAGAAATTACTTTTGAGTGGCAATTTATAAAGAAGATTAATCTGGCAAGTGGATCTAAAGAGTTTGTTTCTAATTATTTCCATAAATGAGTTTTCCAGGAAATTCTAATAGGAAGGTCCAATAATCAAGCAATTTATGCCAAAATAAGCTCTAGTATTCTCCACCTTCAGATACTGCATTTATTCCATTAAGATCTATAGACATTTCTGAATAACACTAGAGTCCTAAAGTAACAACGAACATTTATTTTATTATCCAATTTATAAAGTACACACATCGTGTGCTTGTGTTCAGATCCTGTGTAATTGTGCCTTCTACCAAGAGGAGTTTTATCACATTAGGTGGACTGCGTTATGCATCTGTGATCAATTCAAAGCATTATTTCACAGCTCAGTGCTTTGAGCACAATAAGGAAAAGCTAAAGGCTTTGGCTATCATTTTGCATATGCATTAATGTTGACCTGGAAAATAATGCAGCCTTTCATAATGTCTTGCAACTTTCAGGCTGCTCATGACACAAAAACAATCATTCTGGGATGTGTCATCTTCCCTCAATATTGGTTTTCCAAACCTCAGAATTACAAGGTCAAAGTAAAAAGCAAAGAAAACTTTGCACCTGTCACAGAGGTTCAGCCAGGACCCTGAACCCCCCATGCACCCTACTTCCAAAATGTACAGGTATTCACTGTCTCCATTTAGATCTTAATTATGCAAAGCTCTAACACAGCAAACCAGAAATGAACCTTTGAACACCACTGAACTCATCACATGCCTCATATATGGGCTTCAACGTCGTGTCCTATCTCATATAGATATATATATACATCAAATAGAAAGATCTCATGAAAAGCCACCATGCCAGTCTCTGACTAGCCCTTATCCCGAAGCAGAAGAGATGCAAGACTGACATTTTGGAAGCAAGGTTCCAATTGAAATGCCAGCTGCAATGTGGCACTGAGCACTTGGTGATAGGCAGTGCTGTTATCCTGGAGGTGACAGCCCTGCAGATTCCTTCCTGGCACTTCCCAGAGGTGAGGATCTGAGGAGACCGATCTCATTGAAGATATAACTTTAAATATTTTCTAACCAAGCATGAGATTTTGTGCCAGTCAGGGCTGTAGTCATATTCTTAGTTCAATGTCACTAGGAGAGAAAGTATTTCCACAGTTCAGCCTTTTGGGTTAATTAAGAAAAATGAATAGGTTATATCTATTATTCGCTTGCAAGACTTCATATTTTCATCTTCAGTGATGCAGCCCAGATAGCTTCAAACAAAGAAAGCATGAAAGAACAAAAGAAAGAAAGAACTGGTGAGACTCCTTAGTATTGCCTATTCACACTCCATACATGCACCTAGGTCCACTGACAGGTAGGAACTGGAAATCATGGAACACCCCCCAACTGCAGCTCTTTCTGGCCCATTTCATACATCTTCCCTAAGCTGCAATCTACATGCTCCCCTCCACCAGCCTGTCCAAGAAACTCAGTGTATCTAAAAGGAGAAATAATAAACAATTCACTTTATTTTTTCCTTATTCTACAGGAGAAAAAGCCTAATTTATAGGATGTCCATTTGTGTACTCAACAGAGACAGCTGTGTAGGTTATATGTGGGATGAAATTACTGATGTAAATCTAAAACTGAGGAAACTAATTTGACCTTTAATTCTGGGAAGAGTTGATATTCTCTTTATTTTACATGGCTTCTGGAAAAAAAATTATTTCCTACAGTCTTGAACCTCCCACGGTAAAGAGTAGCTTCTCAGCTCTTTGGGATGCAGCTGTTTGGAAGATGCTGCTCATGAATGGAGAAGCAATCTCAAAGGTACCAGGGACCAGTCAATAGATGGCTTTTAGAGATGAAGGGTTGAAAGCTTGGGCTGATCTGTCTACTCAACAAAGAGTCAGCACAGGGAATGGGGAACCAGGGTGATGTCCATAATGACATACATTGCTATGCAGGCTGTCACTCCACTTGTAGATTTTTCAGACTATTCGGCTTCATTCCTATGTATAATGCTCTTTAATAATCAATATAATGAATCATGAATTGGGTTGGCCTGGTGTATGTCCAATAGCTTGGGTTGCAACCTATCGATTGGTTGTGGATAAAGCCTAAAAATTAGCTGTCAGGGAGTGCTTCCCACAAGAGCACAAAGCAGCTCCACTCGGTGAAGTGCAGCTAAAAGAGGCCGTCACGCTGTTGTAGAAAGCATCAGTTGTGCATTCATCTGTCCTCCAGCAGGGTCCTTCATTCCTGCCAAGGCTCCCTCTGTGCCTCTCTGTCTGCTTGGATTGCTGCGCAGGAATGTAAGTCAGCTAACAAACAAGGAATAGTGCTTTGTTGAATGCTCCTTTTGATATAGGTTCAACCATGGTCAAATCCGCTCACAAACAAAGCTGAAGGGCTAGTCGACACACTGGGGAGAACTGTAGTGACCTATAATATCAGGACACATGGAAACTTGCAGTTATTTCATGCTTTGGAGTGAATTAGCAGAGAGAAAATCAGTGTAAAAGGGTGCCTGGGAAATCTTGATTGATTACCCAGAAGTCTGGTGATATTGTTCTGATATTTCACACAAGCGTTGTCACTGCCAGGATGTGCTTTGTGGGATTTTAGGACATCTTTCTGCCCCCCACTCCCCTCCAAAAAAAAAAAAGGGGGGGGGGAGAGGGGGGAGAAGGATAAGAATTTCAGTAGGATACCTCAGCTTCCACTCTTTGTAGATTGACACCTGATCTTTGATACGTTACATTTTTAATGCCATATAGCAACCACCACCACAACTGGTAGGTGCAATAGGTAACCCAGGCATCTTTTAAAAAGCTGAAAGGAGCTGAAATACAAAACCTTGGCCAGTGCTTCCTGAAGGTAGGCAAGAACTTAAGGAACAGAAAATCTTCATTTTCTGTAGTTCAGAGAAAAGTTTGGAGTTTTTTTATCATGGAGTTCTCTTGTAACAAATTCAACCTTACACTGAAAGGGTGTTAAATCTTGGCTTTCAGCAGGAATTCAAGAACCAGCTACTGACCACTTGTTTTATTTATTTAACCTTCATAGGAAGACATGTAGGGCTGGAGCCATCACAGCTGTGCCTACAAAGGTACATCATTCATGAGCTTTCTGTATCTGACACTGGTACAAAATGCACAGCGTATCATGGATATTAGAGATAGTGAGGAAAGGACTGAGTTGATTTTAAAATTATTTTCTCCATTTCATCATGGAGACAGAATAATAATTTTCTTTCCCTTTCACATACTGAAAATAAGTTTTCATAAGAGTTTTTAGCAACTAATCCACATTTTATTACTCTCTTCACTAACTCTGAGGAAATATGTAGCTTATTTTAGTGAAAATTCACTGAAGATTATGGTAGCCTGAAAGTTATGTGATGAAACCCAAAACCAGATTCAGCGCTGGAGATTTTCCACTTCATTTCAAATGAAAGGTGTGCCAAGCTCACAAATATTCCTCCAAAGGCAGCCAAGCAAATGTAGAATAATACAGCATCTGGGTTTTGCCTGTCACAAATAACTGAAATCCCAAGCCAAGCGAACTTGTTCATGTAAAAATCCAAACAGCAGCTGGAGAAAAGCTCACAAAACCTCTGTTACACTTCTGATTCGTCTTCCTGCTGTCCCAGAGCATCTTTGGGGTACAAAGAACAGCCAAAGTAATGTACCCCCTCTGTCCTACACTGCAATGAATTTGAGAAAACGGGTACACAGCATTTTAAAAAGCATTAAATGGATATTCAGTGTAACCATATAGTTGGTTGCATTAGTTCAGATTAAATAAGAATCACAGAATCACAGAATCACAGAATTCTAGGGTTGGAAGGGACCTCGAAAGATCATCTAGTCCAACCCCCTGCCAGAGCAGGGTCACCTAGAGTACATCACACAGGAATGCATCCAGGCGGGTTTTGAATGTCTCCAGTTAAGGAGACTCCACAACCTCTCTGGGCAGCCTGTTCCAGTGCTCTGGCACTCGCACAGTGAAAAAGTTCTTCCTGATATTCACATGGAACCTCCTATGCTCCAGTTTGCAACCATTGCCCCTTGTCCTATCATTGGTCGTCACTGTAAAAAGCTTTGCTCCATCATCCTGACCCTCACCCTTTACATATTTGTAAACATGGATGAGGTCACCCCTCAGTCTCCTTTTCTCCAAGCTAAAGAGACCCAGCTCCCTCAGCCTTTCCTCATAAGGGAGATGTTCCACTCCCTTCATCATCTTAGTGGCTCTGCGCTGGACTCTCTCAAGCAGTTCC